>JAOYSI010002020.1:0-16483 GCA_025775065.1 Hiodon alosoides
ATGCAAAAGAAGACAGACTCTAGCAAATGTTTGTTTTGGCTATTGCCAGAGGTGACAAGGATTTCTACGAGCAATTGTCTGTCACTTTGATTCCAAGAACTTTAAAAAGCAATCAGTCAAGGCATCCCTTCTTGGCAGGCTGGTTCACATCAGGTGATTTTTTTTCGGTTGGTTTGCTGCAGAAGTCCTCTAACAATTGTCAGTGATTGGTAAGCTCATTTGGTCTCGGCAACCGACAAAAAAAATATATATATACATGGATCCTGTTTATTTTTTTATTTCATTTTTTAATTTGGACTGTTTGAAGTGAAGGGTTTCCATTTAAAATTGTGAAAATGACAGGGTTTTCTTTGTCTGGCCAATTTATCATAATATTATAAAATGCATTTAAAAGTAAAGGTACCAATATCAGCTAGCTATGGTAATATTAGGCATTTAGTTCTTAAAAGAAAGAGCCCCTTAAAAGAACTAATATTCCATTTACTCGGCTTTGCGCTGGCACTCATACTTCAGTGTCCGCAATGAGACCCTGCGAGCAGGACTGCTGTTTTAAAGCATGGTCCGTTAGGAAAAGGAGATCCTAATAAATCATTTCTGCAAAAACCTTTTGTTCTTTTGGTAGGAGTTCAGACACAGATAAATGTATGCATATTAAACCACTTCAATTTTTCATCATACTGCAACACAGTTCCACAAAGTCGGCCAGGCTTCATTCAGAGAAAAATGAGGATATGTACAGTTTTTACCCCCATAAACTTGGACTCTGGCGTGTTAATAGCGGATCCTGTCTCAGTACGCGACACCGGACATTCCTCCCAGAGAAGTGGAAAGACCCATGTGTTTGTTCAGGACTGTTGGGAGAATACATGTGGGTGTCACCGACTGAGGTGTGGCGGCTGTGTACATTAGCAACAGACTTGTCGGTTTTAAAGAATGACCTTCAACGATCTCATTCTCACTCATTTCTCAAAGACGGGTGAACTCTCTGAGGATGAGTTATGGAAAAGTTGTCATGAGTCATGGCATACACCCAATTTGATGAGATTTTATCAAAACTTTTGTTAAGAGGTGAAACTCTATTCCCCGCCCCAATCCATAAGCACCTCCCAGGTACACTTGAATACTTTAGTTATTTCACAGTCAGGGAGCTGGATCATTTAACTAAGAGAGACAAGTTCTTCATGTCACCCACCTGTTCATTAAAGTCCATACCTAAAAACTTTGTGAAGGAACCACTCGCATTTTGGGCCAGTCCACACTGATGATCGCTGTTTCTGTGATTTATTTTCCTTAAATCCCTAAAACAAGCGATCACGTCCAGTCTAAAGAAAGCAAATAAATAAATAAACCTGTAAATTGTTTAAAACTAAATTATATTTCTGTAATGCACACAATTTGCAAAGTTATGATTTTAATAAATAGGCTGGTTTCTTTGTTTATGTCAACTACTTGAAAATTCAGTTTATTTAATTGAGAACATAAGTTTATTACTAAAGTATATGCATTGTAATTAAAACAACATTACCAGTTAGTAAAAAAAACTAAACAAACAAAACTCAAAAGTAAACAGTATCTGGGATCCTACGTTTCTATTTTGTTTATTTACTTGTCTTTAATGGAATCTTTAATTAAATTCCGCCAGATAGTTTATTGGTTAAATTATAAATCTTTTTGTTGCAAAATATAAACAGGCTCCAAACTTCAAGTGTAAGTCTAAAAAGCTTGAATTTAAATTTCATTTTTTGTATTTTGCTCTGAATGTTTCTACTCAGATACTTTAGGAAAATAGCCCTTCTTGTCAAATGCAAACACACCTTTATGAAAAAGAATATTGTTTAAGAAAATGCATTGATATTAAATACAACTGCACCTAGGATTCCAGGCAGAGAAGAAGGTTTGGCAGTTTGGATCCAGACAGTGAAGCTGATTTTTGGGTTGGGGTGTTTTGCAGACACCTCAGCCTGAGTTGGGAGGGAAACAGAAAGAAAGCAAATTGCTGTTTAGGCACAACTTGCCCGCAGGGGGCGCTAGAGCTGGGGATTCAGAACGGGGGTAAATAGAGAAAGTACTATATTGTTTTTACTTGTTTCTAATTTGGAGTTGATCCAAACGAGGGAGGTGGTCACAGGTTGTGACACTTTTAAAGAGTTTCAAAGACAAATAAAAACGTGTTTAAATGGAAATGCCAAAACTTGTTAACGTCAGGCAGAGTGACAGCTGCACAACTTGTAACACTGTTTTAACAATTCGGGGGTGACCCTTGTAAGACTTTTGCACCGTCAGTAGAAGGATTCCACCTCTTAATCCCATTTAACTTCACTCTAACCCCAACAAGAGGAGTCGTATTTCATTGCCAACTCAGTATGGGATTGCAGAGGAAAAGTAGTATATTAAAACGAGGCCTGACAGACTTGTTTGACCTCTAAGAAAATTGGAGAGATGGATGTATTTAATTTCTAAAGTGTTTTCTTTATTTGAATGAATGATACGATGTTGGAACGATGGAATGTTATTATCTTCCAGCCACCACCACACAAAGACACACTGAGAACAAGATAAAAAAAACACGCTCAAATCAATGGAGATTTTAGAGAACCTTCACCTCTTGCTTCTCTCACTAAGACTTGTTTACTTTTTTATTTCCACCACGGAGCAAAGTATAGTTTAAGGCCCAAGGATTGACACGAAATTTGAAAAAGATTTCCTCAACAGGACGTCTAAAGGCCTGGAAAGACACAGACAAATACTATGCTTTACGGTTGCCAACGCAACAGCAAACGGGCCCTGGGGGACCACCCAGGATGGGCGAGATTGAAAACTTTGCTAGCCTTGCCCATCAATCTCAATGCTCCTTGCTTCCCTTGGTTCCAAGCGAGATCTTAGTACTATGATCAGGGAAAAGGAAACAGAGCTAGATTTTAACTTGGTCCTAAAAATCTAACGTCCCTCAAGCTGCAGTCTGTTGAAAATGAGAAACAATCTAAATAACTTCAGCCTTGTCTAGGACGCCTGCTAAGAAACTGCTAAAAAAAGCTGAACTGAAAATGTAGTAGACAAGCAAGATACACAAAAAAAGCAGAAAAATTATTCATAAAATTTTATACTAATGTATTTTAATGTAAGACTAACTACCGTATTTTTTACCAGATTGTTTAGTATTTTGACCCAATAGTTTGATAAAAAATATCTGGCAATAAATAATTTCTGTGGTGCTAAAAAATATTTTATTACTTTTGAGACAGAGGAAACGTAGACCAAACGTATCTTTTATAATGAATATTTTTCTTTTCTTTCTGTTTTTCATCAACACTAATATGTTTGTAGAGTGATATGGATGTCTTTCAATTGAATTAGGGTTTGAGGAACTAAGCACACACTTAACATGCAACATTTATTGAATCTGACATTTCAAATCAAGTTTAACTGTCACACCGCGGAAATCCTTCTTCTCTCTTGTCAAGGAAAAAAAATGAAGGTATGTGTACAACAGATAAATAATGTTTTTGTGTAGTTTACTCTTATGAACCGTTCCACATGTGTCGTGCCACAGGCTTGACTGGCTGAAAAATGTGTAAAAATATGACCCAGATGGCCCGCCTAGTCAAAGGCTGGGATTGAAATATAATGGAAGTCTACAGCCCACCCAGAGAGGGACAATTGGGGGGAACCATATGTGGAAAAATGAATAAAGTAAACTGCAAAACATTTTTACTAGATACCGTTACACCCGCCTTGTGGATGGACTGCAAGCTGACACTCTCAAAACAAACTGCGAAGCAACACAAAACCTTTAGAATTAAATGAGTGGAAATTACCCCTCGGAGTTGACAATAGCCACGGTTTCTTTAATTATCGTATGTGTTTTATGTGTGAATTTAACACAGTGCAGTGCACAAAGCTTGTTCTGACTGTTATGAACAAACTTGGAAACAAGATACATTTTCTTTTACACACAAAAAAAAACAAACAAAGATAGTCGAGTGACTAATTTAATATAGAGCTATTGTGCAACCTACATTTAATAGAATCTATTGCAATCTCAGATTAGATTTAGCAAACGATGTGGTGCGAGGTAACGTCAGCTAGATAAAAATACTTTTTTGCATATGAACTTAAGAAGCATGTTCCTCAGATACAAACCAAACTGATAAATAAATAAAGGGTAGGCCTACTGTTTAATGGAGATCTTTCACACTGGCTTGTGAAAATATCTAGTCATTGGTAAGAAGTGTGGTATGTTTTAATAAGCCATCTCACCCGGCACACGGCATAAAACACATTCATGGTTTCAAAAGGCAATACACCTCATACATAACTCCAAACAAAAGTCAAATAATTTCACCTCCAGTGAGTGTTGTCAGTTTATGTGTGCTTCACCATCATGTCTGGAGTTTCACGCAATTTCAGTTTCGTCCCTCACACCTCAACTCTGTGGAGACTAGTAAGTCACGAACAAGCACCAACGCCTTGAGTCTCACTTAGCATTAAACAGTCTTTGTTGAATAACGTGTAAAAAGATTGTTGGATTCCAGCTGTCAGCTGTTGCCTTAACCTCCTAAATCAGTTATCAACAGTAAGCCCAAAAGAACTGCCTCAAAATAATAAGAAGTAAAACGTTCATATTGCTTTCATTTGTTTGTGTCAGGAATAAATTAGGCTCCAGCTACATTTTGCAACAACGCTGTCACGGATGAGGCTTATTCTAAATGTCTGGAAAATAAAGTGCCCTAGTGCATATAGTTTATGCTGCGTTTGCAAATTCAACAACGGAGCCAGAAGCTAAGCCACCAATCAACACTTTTGTCAGCCGAACATCCCCTCGTGATTGATTGACCGTTCACTTTCGGAAGCTTCCTTTCCGCTGTACATCACATCTGCCGAAATTGTCCCTAAACAAGCCCTCTTGCGTCTGTTTTCCCCATCACAGAAGCACACCTTGTGTCAGTGGCTGAAACACAGGACCGAAATGTCAGCGGCGCTCTGAGGGCAGGATGTAGCGGTAAATCTCTTCTAATAAAACAAGGGGGATTGTTCATTGGTCGCTATAAACATTGTGTTACCGTCATTACATTTAATGTGTTTTAATGTGCTTCTCTCCGGTTGCATATAGAGAAAGGCTTTGGTTATGGCTAGAACTTTTTAAAACTCACCCCATAATGTATTTCAGTGACGAGAATGTACAACTCAAGACAAATCAATATACTACTCTCACCGTCACATTAAGTCCAGGAGAGATGATGTTCTGGTAAAGGGCAAAATGATGATTTATGGTGGAAGGCTAGCACAGGTCAACCTCACCTCTTCCGAAAAATTCCAAAAGGGAAATGACATGAAAAAAAAAAGTACACAAACGCCTCCAAATTGTCAATGGAGGGTTTAGGGCTGTTTACAGTGTGCAAACAGTGCTTTTTTACGGTGTCTCGGGGAAGGGCACGCGTTTGTGGGCCAGGTAACGGCGGTGCTGGCTAACTGCTGCCTGTGTTTCAGCAGGGGGTTTGCCTGCCGTGGGGGGGGGGCGGGCGAGCAGCGTGTTAATCTACCCTCAGTATGGCAACTGTTTTCACGCTTTCTCATGTGGTCGGGCCTTTTCGCTGAGAGGATCGTGCACTCACAGAGAATGTCTATAAACTGGAGCTTGTTCGCATAGGCCCCCATGTTATAAAAAGGAAGATATTTTGCAGGTTTGGAAAGAATCCATGATATTAAACAGTAGATGGGATTGTGAAGTGCTAGGAGTAATCATGCAGGGCAGCAGGCCACAGGAATGCAAATCATCCTACTCGCCAAGAGTTAAGTTAGCAGGTGGCCTCCCCCATTCATTGAATGTCAACACTCTTTTTAGATCTAGCCCACATAACATCTGGGCAGACCGGTCACTGCTTTTAATTAACTGAAATAGAGTCACTCAATGTTCCGACATGCCGGAAAAACAAAAACAAAAAAAAATGAAGAGGGGAGAAGTGAAAAAAAAACTGAGTACATGTCCTGTGTTCGTGAAGGTCAACACAGTTACGTAAATAAACATTAATCTTTTCCCTAATCCTCGCCATTGCCTACATTTCCAAATCAATTCACCGCCCCATAGTTTGGGCGAACCCCGCGGAAAATTGCACGTTCTTTTGCACTTTCAATGAAGCTGTGCTTCATGGGCCGAATTGCTTGGACAAAGGTTAAATGTAACACTTGTCTTATTCATTTCGGTCCTCGTTGCACATTAAAGTCTATTTGATTGCAGAGCAGTATTGATTCACTAAAAGGTTGTTTCAGTGCTGGTTATCGCAATTAGCACACAGCTGTTTCTGTATGATTTAATTTGATTGTGAAATGAAAGCAAATGACTGCTCAAAAATGTAGAGCAACAGTTGTAATGGGGATGTAATACTTTTTAAATTACATTTTTCCCTGAGCTTTTCTTTTTTAACCTTCTTTGACAGGCACCACCAGTAAACAAAACATTGAGTTTTGTATGTATTTTCACACACCCACTGCCATTTACGCTACTGAAAAGTTAATTATCCTCTATTTGTGTGAGCCAACACAGTAGGTGGAATGAGAGCTCTGCCAACCATCTTACTCGTGATAAAAAACATGTTTCTCTTTATCTTCAAAAGATAAGATGTGGTGTCATTAAATCTAAACAGCACCTCCCTTCTTTTATCAGGCTTGAACTATATTTACATATATTTAATTCAGCTAATTACTTAGCACTGCCCAGTTATTAAGAAATTATCTTCCATTTTCCTTGGGCCTGAGCAAAATTCTCAGGCACATGTAAAAAAAATCTGTAACGTGAAGTTTTTTCAAAAATGATGAAATGAAAAGTTTCTAAATATAAAATAAAATCTATAAACTGCAGTAAACAGTAAAAACTATTTAAAAAAATTTAAAAATCAGTCTTATATACTGCATCAGTTCTCTTTGGTAAACTGTCCTGCAGTTTTCTAAAACAATCGGCAGGTAGATCTTGGAGAACTTTCCACAGTTCTTCTACAGACTTTGTTTTCGCTTGCTTCTGTCTGTCAAGGTAATCCCAGACAGCCTCGATGATGTTGAAATCAGGGCTCTGTTGAGCATGTTCGTAAAGCTCAATATTTTATTAAAATTGATAAAGGGCTATCTGCTTGCTCATTTGGTTACATTTACAGGTAACATGGGTGAGAATAAATATGTAAGAGTCAGCATATCCGTATAATAGTGCCAGATGAACCATTTCTGGTTATGTGGATTGACAGGATTCTGAGGCAGGAGTGAGGCCATTTTGTGGTACTTCTTTACGCTGTGATATGTGCTTTTCTTTTTCTGTATTCCATTTCATGAGTGACCGATCCTCCAGGATAGCATGTTATGGCCACACGAAAGAAGGCACAATTGCCAAAGTAGTTGATTTCAATTACCAATATGCATATGGGTACGGATAAAGTTGTAATTACAGAATAGCCAACCAGACTGACCTGTGTTCTCCTCTTATAGAAGCTTTGCCATAGCAAAGTTAGCAATTTGTCATGTTGCAAGATAACATATTTCAGTCGCTAGTTGTCTAGCTGTGCACCACATTTAGTAGACAAATGTCATACACTATGAAAAAATCTGGTCAAAAAGACAGCAGGGTTATATGTATTGGTTATAGCTCTTTTCTAATAGGATTACTGTGTATATATAGCTCATTTAATGTAATGGTTTGTAGTTTCGCATGCTTTTTTCTTATTTAAACAAAACCGGGAATGAATATCAAAACAAGTAATCGCTAGCGTTGCCACAAAAATAGTACTTTTTTTCTGCTACTAAGGAGCTGTTGGGTTTATTGTTTGAGTACACATATGCCCACATTTGAAATATAGAGGATCTTACATCTTTGAAGAATGAAGAGTATGGGTGAATAACTTTTAATGTTTTGAGAAAAGATTTTTTTTATAAATGTGTTCATTCAATCAATTGGCAAATAAAATTCAGAGACGTTGGTGTGTGTTCAAGATTAGTTACCAGTTGGTCAAGTTCAAGGGAAAAAATATAAATAAAGAAATAAAAACAGTAAGTAACGTTGGTTTTCGGTGTTTAAGTGACAAGTGTTGCTTTTGAAAGAGATCAAAAGACAAGGGGCTTTAATTTAAGAAGTCTAGGCCTGTATTTACTCTGTCTCAATTATTTAAATGAACTGTTGCCCATTGTGTTCCATTGTGGTTGTATACATGTTGAACAAGTGCAGGACATACCATTTTGAAAAAAGCCACATCATGTTTGGCATCAAAGACAAACAAATTGAAGGTTCTCATACACAACGACGCGCTGGAACTAAGGAAGAAAAAAATCGCTTTGATCTGGATACTCAACATCCTTGTTAATGTGTCCTTAATTTGTGCTTTGTGCCACAGATGATCATCTTGCGTTTATTTATATATTTATTTTTTATATTATGAATTTTTGCAAATGCAGTAAACCTAAGCTGCAGATATTACGTTGCGGCCCAATCTGGGATGTACGTCAGAGCTGGTACTCCCACTAGCAAGCGCAAGAAGGCTTCACAGCTGGAGACAGATGTGCGGTCTCCCTGGGTGGACTTCCATGTTTATATCATACTTGTCAAACATTTATAAATCTCCGAGTGTGCTGCAACAGCGCATAAAACATCCACAAAATTTTAAACACTAACAAATCAGAGACAACCTGTAGCTCAGGAACCTTACGACTTACAGCTGGACTCGGGGAAGGCAACATCTTCCCGACTGTCAGAGGAGATTGATTGAGGTGGGGTCTGGTGTTCTTTGTCTGTGAGAGCGAATATGATAAATATGCATGTTTTTTACGATGCACAAAACGCATTGTATTACATACAAAATGAAATACATTGAAAGAAATTTGGCCAGACATGCAATTTTATACAATATTATGTTCCCAAAGTTATGTACAATGTGATGGCATGGAGTTATTTTATATACTATTTTTTAAGTGCCAAGCCCAGAACTAAATATAAATAAGTTAAAGTTATTAGTAATGAAAAATAGATTTGGAAACATTTTTATATAAAGACATTTAATGACATATAAACATAACACAGTTACAGTACATCTTTATTTTTTTAAATATATTACTCGAGTTATCAGAATAGGTTTAATTTTTTTTTTTTAAACAATCTACAGAGATACTAACCACACATTGTCAAAAAATACATTCTACTTTATTTCCTTAATGATTGGGTACAGTTCAAAATACATTTGATACGATGTAAAATATCAAAATCTGAACATTACTCGCAGTAATGAACATTTTGGAGCAGAGGGAGAAGAACCCTCAGATGATGCTTTCCTTAGAAAAATCGACTTATTATTAATTAAATTGCAAAGGATCAAAAACTTTCTGGATTTTCAAAAACTTTTCTTTGTCTTCCAACAAAGGATTTCTGATCAGCATATTGCAGGCCACACATTGCATTTCACTGAATGCACTGGAAAATTGTATCCAGCAACATAAACAAAATATTTAGCTCCAAGGAAGTCTCTAGTTAGCCTCAGTTATTTGATATAGAACATTGTGTATGTATTCAAAGCCATTAAGTTACTGAAACTACATACATAGCCACACATTCCTTCTACCCATTTTTCTGATGTAGAAATATTATACTTTAATAGCCTATACTTAAAAGACAAAGGCTGTTAACATTACTAATGGAACAGTAATATAGTTAAAATACAAGTGTAATGGACAGGGGTTAAGATACAAACGTCTTCTTTTTACATGGTACATTTTTATATGCACGTAACGTATTGCAAGGCCTGAATGAAAATAATTAAATTCAACCAATACTTTTTCAGGTCCCCAAGATTCAAAGCAGTGCATTCATTAGTTAAATTCAGCCACTTGCTCCAGAGTGCATGCTTGTTAAATGATTGGCTCCCCTGCTTGACATAAATCATTTATATATATATAGTAGATTTATGTGATAGGCCAAATGTACATTTTATGAAAAGAAATATTGTTTTAAGGAACTGCACCAGATGTAGAATAAAAACATGATTTTGCTCAAAAGAAATGGCTATCATTTGCTCTTTTATTAAAAAAAAAAACACATTTATGAAACTGCAAAGCTTTGTTAATTGTCTCTATGATAGGAAAAACATAACCTTATTCCATTATCTTGGAATTATTAACTCTTAAAATATAGCAGCAAACACAAGCTTTGCTTGAGTGGTTAGTGGAAAATAAATGCCCTCGAATGTGAAACAAAGACTCCCAGAAGTGCACGGTTTAAAGTTGGACACCGGGTTTCAGTTTGTCAAATGATTTTAAGACCTACCCCAGTTGAAATATACTCTTTAAAGAAAATAATTGAAAATTTCCAATTGCTGCAGAAGTTAACTCCACAGCCTCAACAATGAATCAGAAAATTCTTTAAATGTACCACACGCTGTTACATGCAGTAAGATTTATTTTTTATTTTTTTAACATCAACGTGCTGCGCACATTTAATATCTGACTTGAGTTGTGACTGAATCCACCCAAAATGCTCATACTTAGTTACAAACAGCAACTACTCCTTAAATGAAAGCTTCGGTGAAATCCCTCTCCTTAAGTGTTACGCGTTATTGCCAATCATCTAAAGGGTGCCACCAGGATAAAGATCAGGTGTGCTGAGTTAAAGACAAACCGCCCTCTGCTTAACGTTGCAGTAAAATCCTCACTTTCTTACTTCACCATAATTACAATCTTCCAAAGAAAGGGTCCATGCTGCCATGAAATATGATTATAACGAGGTACAGGAGGTGGGCAAAACAAACGAACAGTAGGGAGCACATCCTTCCAATAACAACGGAGCATGATGCATTTGTTTCGGAAACTGCCTTACAGTAGCTGTGGAAACTGCAAACATATCAGATGGTCTACTCAACTGTCTTGTGATATTTAAAGGCATAATTGGCGCAGTATGCTGTTATCATTTGGAGCAGTCAAATGCCACTTAATTCACCAGGGATCTGTAAGCCTGGTATCTGGTATCAGTTTTTAATACAAAAAAACTAATGACGTTCTTTAAGGAGCTACCTAAGGAAGCCTTTTCTACTTCCAGCATCAAACCAGCAAAAATTACGCACACGCACACTTTTCTACGGAACTCCTTAATTACTTTGTGTGATATTAATGTTAGCTCGGCTGCACATGGAAGCTGGGCTTACATTAATGATGCTCTACTTAGCTACAACTTGATTTTTCCATATTTTGGTTCAACAATCGGCACTGAAAAATCGGGGAGAAATAGCAATGCAGCTAACAATAAAGCTACATACAGGACACGAAACACACAAAAAAATCCTCTAGCTAGTAACAGGTCTTGCTCTTCATCTGGCTAGCTACGCAACAGTTAACTATAGCTAACACATACACAGTAACTGTACCAAAAAAACAGTTGTATTTGCATGTATACAGCAAGAAAACAAGCTGATTACATCAGCCTCACCAGGAAACACTCAGCTCACATTTCCCTGCCTAAACATCCCATGCTCTCAACCAATTCAGAAAGCTTTTTAAGAGATTACTATCAACACAGTTTATCCAGTACTTATAACGATTACTCATGGAGCTAAACTTCCATATTTCTACACCTATACCTACACCTGAACCAAAAACAATAATCATATCCCTAGGGGCACCATTGTGCTTGTATCTTTCTGTCAACCACTGGTACTTTTATTTCTTGCACTGGTTAAATAGGAGTAAACCTTCCCAAACTATTTTGCACATTTTGTAAAAGTATTCAAGCTACTGTCACTGCATATTTGACATGGAGAGCGCAGGTCTGGGCTAAGTTTGTAACAGACGATTAACAAAAAACTAAATCTGTACCAGTGTAATCCTCCTGTACAGATAACACATGCCTCTATCACCGCTACCAATTATCTACGTTTCACCCACCCTCAAGACCAACAATATCGTACATTTTTACTTGGCACAAGCATGGAACAGGCAGTAGTCAGCCATAATGAAGACTTTTTGATTGGGTCGAAAGTGGGTTCATCCTTGTTATACTTTTAAAGGTTTTGGGAATGTTTTCTGTATCAAACCCTGGTTCCCAATAGCAATTGTTCCTATAGGCTTGGGTTCCATCTCGTCTCTCAAGATTTTGAAATATTATTTGAATTAGAAATCATCTCACCTGGTGTTTCCAGGTGTAAAGATGATACTGAGAGGTGACTCAAAAGCAAGTAGACACAGAGTCGCCAAACTCCTGGTCAATATAATGCTCCATTGAGTTTGTATACATGCTGTACGAATGCATGACAAAGCATTTGGGAACCTTTGTGACTGACCAATAAAACAAATTGGACTTGGTACAAAAAAAAAGGGTACCTTTTGATCACGTGGATAACGTGTGGTACAGAAAGAACAGGCTATTTACAATTCACAAAAAATAATAATAATAATAATAAAAACTGAACTCAATCAGAAGATAGAAAGAAAACACAGCTTGGATGACATGACTTATATAAGAAAGGCAAATAAGCACCACTCTAATCAACAGAAAATCTGAGAACAATTATAGTTTAAATTACAATTGTGTTATATTGGCATTCTTAAAAATGAAAAATGAAAAAATTTTCCAATTTTTTCTGTTCGCCTTCAGGAAGCTATAATATTGTCTAGAAGTGGTAATATGGCTAAAACAGAACCGTATTTATCACGGGCAAATGTCAATGGCCAGAAACAGAAGATTGGAGTGACCTATCCTGTTCGGTTCCAAAGTCTTTGATCTATGTGAAAAATGACACTGCAAAGCATAACCACAAAAAAGTCCAGTAACGTAATTCAATATCTATAAAATACCCATGGAGAATAAGTGAAAAAATAAACCACTGCAGGCCCGCGCGGATGCAGGGATAGTTTAGTTTGCTGCAAAGTAAATACAATGAAATAGTGAACACTTTACATTTACATATGATGCTGTTTAAATGAGGGTTGTTGGCATCCAATATAAACAGGTATATTAACCAAAAGCAATCTTTTAACTTGATCCGTAATTTTGTATTGCTTTTCTTATGCATTTGTTCTATTATTTAGACGCGTATAAAACATTTTTACAAAAATATAAACATTTTATTATAAGAGTTATTAATAATTGTTTTATAACATTTATTAAAAAAAAACGGTATATCTAGTTTTAACGGGCTAAAGCTGCTCTTGTGCTGTCCGCTGCTCTTTGCTATTTTAAGAAATAAAGCCAGGTAGGAATATATAAGGCACATCTCATCAACAGTCTCATACATCACTCAGACTTTATAATCCTGGTTGGGAGTGCCGTCTAAAATGAGAGGTGAGCTATCTGTGCAAATACACAGGGGCCCCTCGGTACGAGACTTGCCACTCCCTGTCTGCTTCTGTCACACCTGTTCAAATGTTCAGGGATATGGGAAGAATTATTATTTTTTTTTTAAACTTACTGTACTTACTGCAGGTACAGCCTTTGAGATCATGCCACGAATACATCTATACATACGTGCATGCTTAAGTTTTCTTGCATCTTTAGCAAATCTGTGCTCTTTTATTTTCCTACTGAGAAGGCATTTGGTATATAAATTATTTAGGCCTCGATGACATAAAAGTTTCACTGTCTCAAATTTGAATATTGTGTACCGTGCATTTCTGTGCATTGCAGCCTCATGTCTAAAGCTGATTGATAATATGCTTGTATGGAATCAAAATCACGTGATCACTGTAAAATGGAGGAAGAGGAGTATTATCACAAAATTGGGAAAAAATAAATAAGAACCAGGAACTAATATATACATAATACTGTACAATACACCTTAGATTAAGTTTTTATACCATTGATATGTATATTCCAGCAATACCACACCACACCAGGAGAGCGAGTTTGCCAAGTGTAACCTCCAATGTCCCTCAATGACAGCCACATGACCTGACCACCATATTTCTGTATTTCTTTAGGATAACGTTTGAACTGTCATCAAAGTAGAGAACCGATATAGCGTTCAGCTTGGTCGGAGCGCAACAAGGCTTCGGTACATTATCAGGAAACATAAGATGGACCTGCGGGAGAAAATAAATAGTATATGAAATATAAATAGGACACTGTTCTCAACAATACTATAGCCAAAGATAAATTTCAAAACGTAACTCTTGTTGGACGGATTGCCTCACAATTTAACGCGGAGAGGAAATACGCATTTGTGGCGACTAAGCTAACATCCGAAAAAGCAGTTTAAACAAATATACTTATATGGAAAAAGTAATGGCCGCATACCAAAGTCTGCACGATGGCGTGGTTTGTGGCGTTCATATGTGCGTTGAGCGGAAAGGAACATTCCCCATCGCAGTAAAAGGCAGCGTAACCTTCGGGTGCAATAATCCAGTCCTTCAAACAGAGCCGGGGGGTTGAGAAAAATAAACAGAAAGCCTTTATACGCCGAAGACACACCATGGCGTTACCATATACTCGGATTCGTTCGGCGTTGAAGGGAATTTTCGAAACGCCGTCAATGACTTTTCTTTGCATATTCAGTTTCAAAATTATGTCATGGAGCCCCTTCCATGCATAGTCCATCGGCAAAGACTGAAAACTAAGCTTAACATTAAGAACAGTGTGTTTTTCTTGCATTCGTCCTCGCTAGCAATAACGAAAAGTTTGCGTTGAATCTTAAGAAATAGCATGACAATTTTGCGGTGACGGTATAACTGGTGTATTTGTGGTGCATGCGTTCCTACCTGCCATCCCAGGTCCCGGAAGCTGACGTAGAGTTCATGCTTCTTGCAGGCTTGCTTCTGCTCGCTGGTGTTTTGGTCTGGGAGACAGTACTGTGTGTCAGTCGACTAAAGTTGACTTTCACCTGGCATATTGCCCACAGATGTTCATCATTGAGTATTATCAACATCCAGCATTTTAACTGTCAGATATCAAACAGGTCCAAACTGTATTGAGGGTCTTCTTTGAGGTATCCTTGCATAACTTTTATAATGGTGTGTTGGTATAATCGTGTGTTTGGATAATCCTATGTTTGTATAATCATTTACCGCTGTCCTCTACTGTAGTGTTTACATTGTAGCTTTCATTGCAACAGGCTACACTTTGTTAACAGAATATTGACCCCTTGAGGGTTTCAATGTCTGCCCTAATTAAGGAGTAACAAGGTTAAAAATGTCATGTAACAAACACGCGTTGATGAATGATTGTGCTGATTAAGGTGCGTTTCGGAGGTGAACCCCCTCACAAAATCAAGGTGCTGAACGTATTACTGCATGCTGATACATGTGTGGATGACTGTAGCTGCAGAAACTGCTCTAAAATGGGGGGAAAAATTCAACATTCTTTGCAAGGTCAAAGATCCAATTTAATCCACTGAAATTATATAGTGCAGATAAAAGTAGGTAAATAATTATATACCGTGATAAGAGTAGGTAATTATTGTAGAAAATGGTTCTCAAAAAAAATGGTCCTGTTTCTGGGCGTTCAGTCTGCATGGAGCTTTGGCTTAAACTACCGCTTAATTAATAAGGTCTATTAAAGTTGTTTGTTTTTGTTGCAGCATACAAACTCATTAAAATTGAGTCATCTTGTATCCATCATCTATAATACACCACATTACACTTCAGATAACGTCACTTCAGTGATGTCACTGTTAGGTGGTAATAATAAAATATAAAAATTATAATGATCAGGCATGATTCAATGGCATTTTATAGGGTCTAATTGAACAAAATTATCTCGAGAAATAGCACGCACTTAAAATTTGCTCAACAAAGAAAAAAGTTGATTGGTGTTGGTATTTCTTTTGAAATTATCATCAGGAACCATCAAACTGATACCAGAATGAGAGTGAGATTTAGTCAACAGTCATGAGAACTGAAGCCAAGCCTGCACAGTGGGGCCTCAGGGAGAAGAATAAGAACTACAGGTCTATTTAAATAAAAGCCGGTGGAGAATGATTAATGCTTTCCTCTATGTGTTTATACCTCAGTGTGTGAATTTACCCCGGGATCTGGCTGTTGTCTCATCAATAATGAAACCGCAACATTGGGAATGAATGTGAAGTTCTGACTTTGCTGAATTACTTGTTTTACCTGATATTAAACTAATCCTTTTTAGAGAGAGAGGGCGAGGGAGAGAGAAGGCCTGCCCTGGTGTTTATTTCCAGTGATGTCATGTACTTGGAAAGCGACACGCATTACACTTGGATTACACCCAAACTGGTTACGCTCTACCCAAACTGAATTTTTGGACTGCCTTAGTAAAAAATACAGTGGCTAAATGTATTAAAAGCCCCAAATTAGGTTTTCCAATAACTAATCTAAGCAACAAAGTAGGTAAAATAAAGGTAAAGGGTAGAGAATGTAAATAATCTTGACATGTATTTTGTAAGTTGTAAGAAATGAGGGGAAAAAAAAGTAATTTGTCTATTAATTTGTAGCCCCTAATTCACACTGACGTATGCTTTGAGAAGCTGTCACACCAGACATTTTGGACAATAATACGAGTGGGGGACGG
>JAOYSI010002021.1:0-16481 GCA_025775065.1 Hiodon alosoides
ACTTTAGGTCCGTTCCTGAGGCTGGCAGTTCCACTGAGTTGGTTCTGTGTCTCAGCCACGTACTGGTACTCATATTTCCTAAAGCTCTTAAACCTTTTTTCCACTTAAAATAAATTTGAAAGGTTTTGAATTAGAGACATGGGGTACATCAGATTTTAGGGACATGGGGATGCCAAAATAATTTCAATCTTGGGCTGATGCTAAGATATATATGGACATGGACCCTGTAACTGTCTTGTTTATCTCAAATTGTACAATGTTTACTCGGGACACAGACGGGGAACTCATCAACCAGAGTACAAAAGTCCAACAGTTGAAGTGATTATTTAGGGTTAAGGTAAGTTCAGTGAGAAAAATGTTATGCAAACAGTCACAGAGATACTGACATGACGTTTTCCATAATGTGTGTTACAATATAAAAAGAAATAAAAGTACAGTTTTACAACAACAATTACTTTTTGCCTTTGAATGTTCCTAACAACTGCATGAAATATTTTAAAATGTTAACATTAGAATTACTGATTTTGGCACTGGTTGTTTCATTCTACATAGATATGATACATTTTAATGTTTTTATGCTATGCTTTTCTTTTCCATCCAACATTTCATAGTAATAAGTTTTCATATTCACAATCCACAGCCTTTAAAGGAAACAGTCAAACTTACACAGACATGTGGTTGTCTCAGTATCTTGTTCTGATGGGAGAGAAACATTGTTTTTAATACTGTTGCCAATTTTTAATGAACTGATTTTGAATTTCAACAAAACATATGTTTAATGTAATTGAGGGTAGAACTTTAAACCTTCATCATGTTAAATGAAAGTGTCACAGTAAGTGCTTCTTTCCGCTTCTGAAAGCAGTCTGTGATAACTGAGACCCAGCCTAACCTTTCCCCCAGGTGAGTTGCGTTCTCCAGGTACTTACTGGCCAAAGCACAGCTGCCCAGAAGCAGAAGTAGGTAGACCTTCATGTCCCCCATGGCTTGTTCGATGGAGACGTTTCCTCTGTGTCTACCCGAAACGGAGACCGGATCCAGGACTTCAGACCTCCAGCCCTTTATACTTTGACCAGTCCAGATGCAAATTTGTGAGGGACCAATCTGAGCTTCTGAAGAGCTGCTCCTGGGAGCACCTGGGTTTGACCCTCTGCTGTGGAGGGTCAAAGGCAACTGCCATCAGACAGCACTGGTACTGATGAGAAACCCTGATTACAAGAGATAAGCACGTTTTTCTGCTTACATCTTACTTTCGGGAGGATAAAATGACCTTTTAAAAGGTTTTAGCTAAAATAGCTATACATTTGTTAATCAAGTGTAAGAAAATGAATTGTATGAGTACTGCAGTTTTATATTATATTATATTTAAAATGATATTTTAATCTAGCCATTTTAGTGAAATGACTATCGTTAGAGTAGTTAACTCAAAGTTGTTGCTTAAATTTAAATTTAAAAGTTGAGTCACATTTCCAAAATATAATTTACAAAAAGATATTTTCATATTTTTTATTTCACAGTCTAATTAGTTGGAGAATATAACTATTTAGTAAAGAGTGTTGAAATGTTATAAATATATAAGTGATTTATTAGTGACTAAAGCTACAAATGTATATCATGTTTAACAGAGAATTCAGCCAAAAATGTTACATGTTTGTACTGTACGAAAAAGTCCGCCCTCCAAGACATTTTCGCTGCACCCCTAGTCAAAACAGGCTGCCTCCGGTCCTGCCCCAGAGTACTGAAGCTGCAGGTACAAAATGTTTATCAGTTATAATCCAAAGCAATTTTCACAGTTTACAATTTCCCTCGCCACTAGCGAAACACTCATTTGTTCAAAGTCAAATTTGTTCGTTTTTCTACCTCTGTTAAAATCACATACAGGTCGAGCATCCCGTATCCGACAATCCGAAACTTTTTGTGCGCCCACAGAATGGCGCGGGTACTCTCGAGTAACTACCGACTCAACGGAATGTTTTCATGAGCGTAGCAAACTAGTTCCCGCGTTCCGTATTTCGAATCGTTTGTCTTTAATTCGGATTTTTAATTTAATGGGCTTTTTGGCAGTCCATTCGAAAGTAAGGATTTTTTATTCAAAAGTTAAAATATTGTATAAATTACTTTCTGGCTATGTGTACAATGTGAATATATAACATAAATGGATTTTGTGTTTAGACTTGGGTCCCATCCCCAAAATATCTCATTATGTATATGCAAATGTTCCAAAATCCGAAACACTTTGCATTTTGGGTATGGGATGCTCAACCTGTATATGAAACGTAATTCTGTGTAATGTTTAGTGAAACAGGTAGACGCAATAGATGTCTATTTATGTAAGTTATGTTATGTCAGTATGTCTATGTATGTAAGTTATGTTATGTATGTTATGTCAACAATTTGTCTGTTATTTAACTTATTTAATTGTGTATTCTTCTCTGTTGTAATTTCACGCCTAGATTTTTTATTGTTGCTCAGCAAATACATGGACTACGCTCACTGGGGGACAGAATATTAATTAATTTGATTAAATGTTTTGGATGTAGTGATCATGTTCTAATTATATAGTTTATTCTTTTGATCAATTGTTAAAGTATTTTATGAATTTTTGTGTAGCTTAATCTGTCTGTTTAATTTGCTTCTGCATTTTACGTATTGCATGATTACTAAAATTGTCCGGGCACTCTAGTTTTTAAGGAAATATATTTTAACAAAAATCTAAAGGTGACTACTGCAATGAGATCGGTAACAGTCTCATTATGTGTAAAGTGTCTTAATAGGATCTGTAACCAGTAAAAACTATATTTTCATGTAACCCATTACTGTGAGGGCCACTTAAATAAACGGGGGGAGTACGGTTTCATTCAAGCCTCACGGTATTTATTTAAATATTGGTCCAAAAACAAAAGCAGGGATTGTCTGCTGAACACTGAAACCTTCTGTCTTTCTCAGTTTCAGAAGCTGGCACGTGGAATAACATGGACCCAGATGTTGCAACCCCACGGATGGTAAACTAAAAAGGATGGCTAGAATCAACAGCGGCTGTTCTACATGATTACATAATGCAATGCTTTCTGTAAATCTGCCTTGTTTAACTGGTGTCATTGGTGAGGTAAAATAACATGCAATGTCATTTGTGCAACACAAATTGTCTTTATTGTTTATCGTTTACTGTATCCTATTTGCAGAACAATTTTTTATACCATAATTAGTTCATTTACATATCAAAGAATAATACAACTGCTTAGACAAGGCATCTATGTTAGCATGACTACCTTAAATATATGCAGAAAGACTATAATATACTATAAAGGATGTCTGTTTTATTTTCATAGCCCAGCCTGATGGTAGTGTTTATCAGAATCACTGCTTGCTTGATGTCAGCATTTCACTGAAGGAATGATAGAGGGATGTCAATTTCCAGCTTTTGGTCACTCAGTTTCATGTAAGACTGGGAGTTCTCAGAGGCCTGCTGTAGAAGGGAAAACACTGCATTGCTTAGGTCGTTCAGATGGAAGACGATCGTGTCTATCCAGACCTGCAAGGCTTCGTTCAGCCGCTCCAGGGACTTCCCAGTGGAGATATTCTCCAGCTCCGACTCAATAATGGATACAGAGTGGACGTAGTAATCCCTGATGCTCACGGCAAGCGCATCCAGACTGTCGACTTTCAGGGCGTCGTCAAACGTATAAGCTATCCAGATGCTGAAATTATCTAGGCCGTTCCTCAGTCGGTTCAAAACTGTTTTAAAATGGTCATGGACAGGAATTTTGATTACGTTATTCAGGAATTCTTTCCCAGTGGATATTTTGTTGGATGTAGGAATTCGGACCTCAATGGCGCTGAAGTTCTCGATAAGGATGTCAGCGTAGTATTGCAAGTAGTCGTCGACCGCCTGGATGAAATTTTCGATAGCTGCGGCAGCCAAACTGGTGAGATCCTCGACCAGCCCTTGAACGGTGAAACTCTTCTCGAACCCAGGAAGCTGGAAAGGCGTTTCTCTCAATTTATTCATGGCTGACTGGACAGTGGTCAGATATGGTGTAACCAGGTTCTCGAAGAGAGCCAAGAATTGGCTCATTTCTGGGAGGTCTGGCATGCTGCTACTGGCAATGGCGCTTTTAAGCTCGTCTGCAGCCTTCCCAATGTCCATCCCAAAGAGGTCCCTGTGGTACTTGTTGGTGAACTTGGACAGAGAGGCAGTGACAGTGGGCACCCTGCTCTTCAGCCCCAGGAACATCTCATAGGGGGCTTCCATGTTCCAGGATGTTTGGAGATTCAGCTTCTTTGCGTTTATCACAGACATTGTGACAGTCAGGATCTCCACGTCCTTTTCTGGTGCAGTCTGCAGTAATTGGGAGAAAGTTGAACAGACTTAAGACTGATAAAAAGCGGCTGTTGCTTTCTAAAATAAATTCTGCCATTGAAAAAACTAGCACTAGGATCCATTTCAACTTTGTGTAAGTCATTACAGGAAGAAATTTGAAGATAAATCTCACCAGGTATCGGCTGTAAAGCCTCCCGGTGACCTGTGTAGGAGTCTCCATCTGCAGCAGAAATCCCAGGTATCCGGAGGATGGGGAGTAGAGAGAGTTGCTGAGACCATTCTTCTGCAATGTGTGGCTAAAGCTCAGATCTGTGAACATGGGGCTGGTTACCTCCACGTTCAAAGAATGGTGAAAGCCACTGAAAAACCAAGATTAGCATTTCAATTAGGTTAAACTCTCTTCCTAAGAATGTTACATTTAAAACAAAAAAATCTGCTTAGGAGCTAGTGACACTGGTAGTTGGTAAACACAGAGAACATCTGTTCCAAAATTTCATGTTTACCCTTCATCAAGTGAGGCTTGCCTCTTCATCCTGAGAAAAAGACCAACATAGATTAAATGTTGATGTAAATAAATACATTTTAACAGAAGTAGATGTTATCAATCTGAAATCTGAAATATTATACTTATGATGGAGTTTATTTTAAACAGATTAACAGTACAACTCTCCGACTTATGTGACTCAGCAGCTAAATATACCCACTTATTCATATAAAGTCAATGAGGAATGGGATTTATGGTTTGTAAGACAACAATCCTCAGATTTGTTGATGAAGAACACAGTTTAAGTGAAGAAAAGTGTGTTACCTTAGAGGCTGTGTGAGGCTGTGTTTCCAGTCAACCTTCAGATCACTGTGGGTGAAGATGCACTTGTCATTCAGGCTAAGGGTATCCTCAAAGCGGGCAGTGGCCGTGGCTGTAGCAGACAAAGGGAACATTAGATGTAATCAAGGCCCTCAAGGCTAGTGACATTGTTCATCCATCCATCCACTCGATGCACAATATTTTTGAATTATTTACTAACCGTCCAGATCATACTGGAGGAAGGTCATGGTGGAGCTGCAGGAGGACTTGAGTGATACGAGAAAGGTGGGTGCTTCATTCTCTAGGCTTGCTGTCCATGTGGTGGTGTAGATGGGAGAAGAGACCTTCACAGTGGAGGCCAGAGATCTGGGAACCAATCCTTCCTTATTCTTGGTGTAAATCATATTGAAAAAGCCCCTGAGGACATGTGTTTTTTCTTCGCTGGTCACCTGATCGAACCCAAGTACTTCCCACAGATTTTTCTGGTAGATCGGCAGCTCAATTGCCTTTAGAAAATCGACAGGACCCTCCATGGAATCAGTCATCTCAATTAGGGCTTCTGTTTCATCGTTGGAAAGGAGCATATTAACGGTGTAGATAGCAGATATAAGTTGTTCCTTACCATACCAGCTGAACTTTTGCTTTTCATCATTCATTTCCAGGGAAATTTTATTGAGAAAGCTTGCTTCGCCGATGCTGCTTGGTTGGGACACATCAATATCCACATTAGCTGTCAGTGTGTCCAACGAGGTAAAATCTACAGTTGCCTTGGCAACGTGCTTGCCCTTGCTATTAAACTGTGCAAAATTAACTTCATTATCAAAGTTGTATGTCATCACAGCGTACAGGCGACTCTGAGATACCTCTAGAGTCAGGTCTTCTTTCATTAGGAGGTTACAAATCTTAAAATCTCTACTATTCACATTAAAGCTGGCATGAGTCATTGCTGTTGAGCGCAGGCCATCTCCATTCAGGTAGATGTTATTCTCACAGTTTAGAAATCCATCAAAATGTCCTTCCATCATTGTACCTTCAATATTTCCCTTAGTGGATGATTCTAGAGAGAATTCAGAATCCAATTGCAAACTCTGGTCAATGTCACCTTTGCCAGTGGCATCAAATGAGGGCAGGTTGTAGCTGTATTTAAGCTTCATTTTGGAGGCTACATTAGGCTTAGCCTTGCTTTTTCCAGTCAGTTCCTGTCTGAATTCAAAGTTTGTAATGGGAAGTCTCACCTTGGCAACTGTTGTCAAAGAGGCATCCATGCTGTCCCCGGTAAGGCTAAGAGATCCCTCATGGGTTCCCTCAATATTGCTATGCTCCAAGGTGAAAGCAGTTGCCAGTTTGATACCTGTCTTCGTGCTCAGACTAGTGGTGCTATCAAATTTGCCTTTTAAAACATTGAACACAGATGTTGAGGAAACCCCAAATCGGGCTACAATATCATCTTGGTTGTACAGACCAGCATTAGTATTCAGAGTTATCACAGCGGATTTAAATGAAAAATCAGAGATTAGGTTTCCCATGGTATCTACATTCTTCTGATACTTAAGTTGGAAATTCATGTCAAGTGATTGTTCAGGCGTGGTAAGTAAGTGCTTCAAGCTAGTGTGGTCCCACAAAGATAATTTGTCAATCTGTGGGGTTTTCCAATAAATTACTGGTATGGTGGATTCAGGGATGGTAATAGGAATTGCCAAAAAGTCAAGATTGGCATCACCATTCAATGCAACATAAATACCAACCTCTTCCTCATTGTCATTTGCAGTGACATTATGGGAGTATTTGTATTGGTTGAATCGAGCCAAAGCAAACCAGCTACTCTGCTTCCTTGCATTGTTCAGGGTGAGTGAATAATCATTTTGAAGATCGATCTTAGCAGCCAGTTTAAAAGGAAGGTTTGTCTTGATGTTTTCCTTGTTCTTAGAGTCAAAGACAAATTCAGAGGGACGTGCTAAAAAGGTGATTGAGTTGGAAAGGCTTCCACTGACGGCACCAATGAGCTCTGTGTTATGAGAACCAGTCAATGAAATTATCAGATCCTTCACGCTAGCACGTCCTTTCACGTCCACCAGACTGCTCTTGATGAAGGGAGATTCTATCTCAGCTATTCCTTCAAAGTTTATGTGGCTGAAGCTGTCAGAGTCTGCAGCAAGATTCTGTTTCATTTTCAGGTTCTTGCTGGTCAAGGCACCTTCAAGGTTAAATTTAGCTGAATATGCATTGAAAGTGAGGCTTATGTTATTTTGATGGATTCCTTGGTCTGAATAATCTTTGAAAGACCACTTCCCATTGCCAGAATTTCCAATGTCGACGGAAACAGTGCCGGCTTCCAGACGGGCTACTACTTTCTGGGTAAGAGTGACTTGGCTGGAGATTTCTACACTTGGGACATTCAAAGTGTGATTGTAGGCAGTCTCCAGAGAAGTGGACATTCCATCCTCCAAAGCAAAGAATGCACTGTTGATTAATTCTGCAGCGTAAGGGTCTGTTGTGGCCTTTGCAGTGGTCTTAGCCGAAGCCTGAACTGATGTGCCATAGAGGGTCACCATACCCTGGTGTTCAACTGAGAAGGCGATGTGATTGACCTTTAAGTTCTCTTTAATGATCAAACGACTCATTTTGGGAATGGCAAGATGAGTGTTGCTATCAAATGTGTACTCCAGCACCTTAGCAGTGGATGTGGCCTTTGAGGAGAGATGTGCTGTGAACTTCGGGGTGTTGGCATTAGTCGTTGAGTTCAGGATCTCAGCACTGGTCAGGAGGGTGTAATGGGGAGAATTTACCCTGACCTCACCATAGAGTTTGCCAAAAGCTGGAACTGTGAATTCACTGGGGATGGGGGGCAGCTTGATCTCAGGGATTTGAAGAGTGTTAATGTCAAAATTAGACATGTCAAGTTTCGGTATCACAATTTCAGGAAAGTGGATTTCAGGAATAGTAAGTGTGAACTCTGGGAGAGGGAGATCAGACATGTAATTCATCCTCAGGTCTCTGAAGAGGGCTTCAGGTTCTGGCAGCTCGATGTCAAGGTTTCTGATGCTGTCAATGAAGGCAATGATTTTCTGTTTGATTTCTTCAAAGTCAATAGTAATAGCTGGAACAATGGCAACTTCTAGAATGGAAAACTCTGGGATAGAGAATCTGGCCGGAATGGTTATCTCCTGCAGATTATGTAACTTGATCTTATTTGCTGGCACGGCAAGGTCAGTAAAGGGGACAGTAAATGAAGGGATGTTGAGTTCTGCTTCCTTCAATGCATTGAAGACCCCCTCAATAATTTGCTTGATTTGATTGAAGATTTCCTGATCTTTGGCTACACTGTGAATTCTCTGGATCGCATTGGTTGAGTGATCCCCAATGTAACTGACGGTGCTGGTATAGTATTCGCTTCCGTGTTGCAGGTACAAGCTAATTTCATTTTCGATATCCATGTCATTGACTTTCTGCCTGAGGTACTCTAGATTTGTTTTAATGTTTTTGAGGAATATGTTATCAATTGTAGTCTTCATTTCACTTATCAAGTCTGCTACTTTAATTTCTCTCAGTTGTACCAGGTAGCTAGTAATTGAATCCTGAATCTGTCTGAGAAACTCTCTGCAGGCCTCAATTGCCTGTGGGATCTCAAGGGCTTTGATCTGTTCATTAATTTCCGTGGTCAGATCCCTAATTATTTCATTTGCTACATCAACAAATCTAATGTAATTAAATGACTTCAAAATTTCGACAATAAAGTTAATGCCCTGATTCACATGATCGATCATCATCTTGAAGTCAATCTCCTTTAAGTATTGAGCTGCAAAGTAAACCAACTCTGTGGGAATGCGAGAAAGCTCTTGGAGCTGATAGGATTTCAAGATATTAACTACTGACTGAGTTTTTTCTTTGATTTTTAATTTCTTAATGAGCTCCACAATCTTATCCATAAATGCTTCTATTTTCTTGTCGATCTCATACTTAACCATGAGCTCTTGTGCTGTGGTGTAGACAGCACTGATTCTGCCTGTGAAATCATGCCTTTCGATAAAATCCATGATGGAGTCAATCGTTTGGGTTATTTCTTCTGTAGAAATTTGAGCAACCAGATGTTTCAGACGCCCTCCGATATTGAAGGAGGCAAAGTAGTTTCTAAAATCCCGAATGAACTGCACGATGTCAAAGGTCTCAATTGCTTGTTTAAGCTCGCCTAGTCTCTTCTGAAGATTCACCCTGATCTCATGTTTGGCATCAAAGTCCTGCAGCCAGGCAAGGCTGCTATCCTTTAACTCCTGTAAATCAACCTTCGTGATGATATCTTCAACAGCTTTGACAATGCTGAGAATAGACTCACTGATCTTATACTGGGTGTCAATACTCCTGAGTTCTTTTTCAATCATTGTAAAGATGTCTGAGACAGTATTGGACCAAGCTCCACTTTCAATCATCTCCTTGACAAGAGCTATGCGGCCATTCATTTTGGATGTTAGGTCTTGGATGATTGTTTTGATGGTGGCTAGCAAGTTCTCCAAGGACGCTTCCAAATGTTTCAGAGTGACTTCATATTCATGTGAGAGGGCAATTAGTTTGTCTTTTGCCATGATGACCTCATTCTCCAAATCTAGTTCCCTTACATAGTCACTCATATGCTGTGGCAGATTTTCTAGTTTAGCTCTGAATTCCTCACTCTGCATATGCATTTGCAGTGTCTCCAGACTGCTCACAGTGCTTGTCTTCAGTTGCTCAAAAATTACAGGAAGGCTTGCGATGAAAGGCAGCTCGATGAAGTGGCTGTCACTGTTCTTGTCATACTTCAGGGTACCAGAGAGACTGAATTCTTGCTTCTTGTTTGCAGACATGTTCAGGAGATCAGTGCGAACTGTTCCTGAAAGCTGCATTCCAATCCTCTCCAGGTTGTTGTAGGCGTTCACTTCCTGTGCGTACTCATGGTCATTCAGCTTCGATTTCACCCTCCAAGATCCAGTCTGCTCTTGGGGAGTTAGCATGCTATCTGCCTTGTAGTCAAATTGGTACTCTGCTGAGGCTCCATTTTCCAGCTGGTGGGAGGTTGAGGCTCTGCATTCATATGTGTAGGTGGCGGCCAGGGGCTCTGCCTTGAAGAGGAACTTGCTATACAACTGACCTGCATGCTTTCCGTACAGGCTGACATCACCGTCAGAGTTGAACAGGACATTTGTTCTAAGGACGAAGGGCTTGGCTAGGGCACGGATGGCAGCACTGAGGCGAAGAGACCTCGAGTTGAAGCTGGAATCACTGCTAAATGTTGCGGCAAGTCCTGCAACATCCAGGTCAGTCTTGTGCATCACATGTGCTCCCAGAATTTTGCCATTGGTGCTGCACTTCATGTTGGCAGCCAGGTCAGCGTATTTGAACTCGTAGGTGTGTCTGAGCTCTTCGTCCCCAATTGTTCCTTTCACGCTACCGGTCAGGTCCATTTTGGAAGGCTCAAGCTTGAGCTGACCCTCATTGATGACGTTGAAGCCTATGAGTTTAATGTCATTGTTTACTTTCACAGAAGCAATGAATGGCCTTATGTAAATTGAGATGTCATGCTTGTATGAAGTACTGTCACAAACAAAATTGTCAGCCTTAGAACTGAAGGCCAAAGATGTGAGAGTGAGAGTCAGGTTGTTGGTGTTTTCAATTTGAATATCTTGAAACGATCCCTTCGATGTCAGGGACAAGGTGGTTCCTGAACCATCAATGCCACCTTTGAAGCTGTTTTCAAAAGTCAAGAGGTTGCTCTGGAGGGTGGTGGTCCCGTCGGCGTTTAGTCCATCCCTGCCAAGCGTCAGGGTGGCCTCGTGGGAGCAACGACTGTCCTCAAAGCTGATGGCACCGTCACTGTTCACTTTAAGCCCATGGGCATCCAGGGACCCGGAGAGCAGGGAGTAGAACTGGTTGGATAAGTCACCTACGCGAGACTCAGACCTCACAGTGACTCCCTCCCCTGAGGCAGCAAGTTCAGCCTTGTTTTGGAGCATGGTGCCCAGGACTGTGGCGACAGCATCGGACTTCAGAGAGAGCTGGGAGTCCTTGTAGCTTATCTCTGCTGTATGTTTCAGAGCCTTGTTGTGCACATCAGAAGTGGACATGACAGATAGTACACCGTTGGAGAAGGTTCCATCAGTCCTGTGTTGTGCCTGGAAAAAGGAGGAGTCCACTCTGAGCGCTGACTCTCCTCTGGCCTCTCTCCTGAAGGGATAGATGAGGAAGGACTGTGAGTAGGTGGAGTTGCCGTACAGGGAACCCACTTTCAAGCTTCCATCCACGTTGCTGTCTCCAGTGGCCCCCTCAGAGCCCAGTGTTGACTGGAAAGTGCAGTAGAGGGAAGTCTGTAGTCCCAGAGGACTCGAAGCTTCTATCTTGGATGTAGCTCTCATGGTGACTTTGTCTGTGAGACTTGCAACCTCCACAGTGCTGAAACTGGCCTCAATTAGCTTATGGCTCAGTGAGCTTTCCACCAGAGCTTTCAGAGATCGATCGGGTAAGGCAGCAAGCAATCCCGCACCTAGGCAAAGATGTGAACAACGTTAATTGTCAAAATAATATTAAAAGTTCTAAACAATTTTGCTATGAAATTCAAATTCAGAATGATTGCGGAAAAAATTGAGTCAGCTAACCTTGGATTTTGTAGGAGAGAAGTTCCACAGGGGAGTCAGCCACGACTTTGTAGCTGGCGATGTAGCTAAGGTTGTCCGTTGTTTCTCTGCCACCATTGAAGGAGCCCTCCCAGGTGTAGAAGTTGCTGTTCACCTTGGCGGACAGCTGGGCCATGCCGATAAAAGGCACTGTGAGGTCATAACTAAAGGGGATGGAAAAGCTGGGCACACTGATTTCTCTAGAAGGAATCTCCAGACCAATTTGGGGCACAGTCAGACGGGGTGTAGTAATTGTTGGGGGGAAGTTCAGATCCATAGAGGTTTTTCCACCCAGCGGCAGGGGCAGTGTGACTGTGAAACTGTTTTTGTTGAACTGGTATCTAAATGTACCCTCGCTGTTGGTGAAAAGAAACATAGTGATTGATAAACATTTTACATTAAGATTTAATATAATACTTTTATATTAAGGCAGAATTCGAATGACAAATATCTAAGCACTTACGATTTCAGGAAGATTTTCTCAGGTATGGAAGGCAGGGTGAATTCTAGGATGTTTTTCAGTTTCTTCATGTATGGGACATCATCAGCAACCTCGTTCAACCAGATGTTCCCAGCCTGTGGACAGAGGTAGTTTTTTCCTCTTAATCTTTTTTCAACATAATATTATTTCAAATTAAATAAGTTTCCAAGACAAAGTACACAACTAAAACATATTTTACCTCAATCGATTTACTAATGATGTGGCGCAGTTTCATGTCAGTCTTATCCACTGTCTGGTCAAGGAGGTCATCAATTATCTTTTGGAATGCTTCGGTGGGGACGAGTTTTTGCAGTTCACTGTTCAGATCAGACAAAATGTCGACCTCAACCCTGTCCACGTCTACAAAGGAGACAAAATATTTGCGCCACTTAAACTAGTAGTGAAGATCTGAGAACCACAAAGGTAAATCACAATAGTACATCCATATGTTCTTAAAATACGCTGCATGATAAAAACCCCTACTGTTGCATGGTCAATGTCAAGAGCTCTACAGGGTCCTACCATATCTCAAGGTGACTTTCTGCAGGGAGGAACTGTCTGCAACCTTGAGGGAGCTTTCCAGCTCCAAGGTCAGATCATTGCCCAGTTTCAGGTTAGAGGTGAGCATGGCCTCTGTGCTGAGGGAGGGTGCTAACAGCTGGAGCAGAATCTGGCTGTTCATATATTCAAATCTACTGAAAAGAAAAATGGATCAGATTCTCTGAAAAACGAGAGATTGTGAAATGTGACAACGGCGGAAAGTGTGGCAAGATGAAGATGCATTCCCATACTTTATGTGGCCATCCAGAGACATCTGTGGGATGCTGTTGTGAGTGACATCAATGGTGAAGGATTGGATTCCATTCGCCTTGATTCTGGAGCCCATCATGACCTCAGAGGTCAAGGCCTCGGAGGGTTGAGCACCTGAGACCAGGAGAATTAACGTTACATTACCTCTGTTACCATAAAGAGTCACTAAAGTTACTAAAGTTCCTACTGATATCCTCATAGAGAAACTCGTACCCTCGGCCTTCAGGGTCAACTTTAGAGCCTCTCTCCACTGCCATCCCTCTTTGCCCCCCGTTTCGTATGCGATGGCGGCAGTGTATTCTGTGACCTCACCAGTAGGCTCAATCTCCATGGAATACCTAAAAGGTTGTCCGTTTTCAGTGGCATAATCATTTTACATTGTATTTTCTCTTTTATTATGAATCTACATTAGAATGTAAGCCCGTGAAGCATTGCAGAAATGTAGTTCATACTCAAACTCTCCTGTGCGGGGGACGTCGTAAACAGGTTCCTCTATGTGTATTTTGATGCAGCGATTCAGTCCAGCGAAGAACTGACTGCATTCTTTGTGGTCAATTGTAGCACCAGGCCCTGAGGATGCGGTTGTAGTCCCAGTAGAAGTTACTGACAAGTATTTGTTTCTGTGATTGGAGAAAAAATAAGGAGGTTGTTTTCCTTTTCAATGGTAGTGAAAAATCTGTGCTGTAATGTTCACTGAGAGATTACCTGATGTTGAGGAGTTGAGTGGGGCCCTGAAAAATCAGTGCTGTAATGTTCACTGGGAGATTACCTGATGTTGAGGAGTTGAGTGGGGCCCTGAGGAGCTGGGATTGCCAGCTTGATCTGCCTGTCTGCGATGACGACCTTGGCGTTGAGCGCACTCTCGTGGTACACAGTGGTGTGCATCTCGATGCCAGACACAATAAACTGGGGGATGTGGACGCCCATCCGTGTCACAAACTCCACTCCCATGGAGGGCATGAAAGACACTTCCTGCTGTGGGTAAAGGCGGACCACAGTGAACACTTTGTTTCAGTTTTGAAATGTTTTTGAATAATTTGCATAAAACGACTACATCCTTATTTGTTTTCATTTGTCTTCATTAGATTAGTGCTTCCTGTGTGTCTACCACCTTGGATTTCTAACATCTTGGAAAGGATAATTTACCATTTTAGGTGAGAAGCGCAGGCCTCCCTTGGCTCCAGGGGCAAAGGTACCAGACAGAGAAAACTTCAGAGGAAAGCCAGAAGATGTAGGCAGGAAGACTTCGCTGTCCATGAAGATGTAGTGGGCGAAAATATCATTGTCAGTCGTGGAGATTAGACTCTTCAGAAACTAAGAAAAGGAGGACAAGGAAATGTGTGACTCGGCATTGATGATGACCCGCCATGTCTCGAATGGAAAGAAATAACATGCATGGAGGAGAATCTCTCCCTGTCAGACTCTGTACGTACATCAGTTGGGAAGCTCTTAAGGAGATGGTCTGCAAACAGGCCAGCAACACTGGCCATGTCTTTCATTTCACCGCTCCTGATGTATCCAAGCTCCGCCCCCAGGATTCTCAGGTAGGCCGTGGCCTCGGGCGACTGCTGCTTCTTCAGATCCTTCATCAGTTTGTTCAAGCCACGCCCGATCTCCTTTACCACGTTTGAGGAAATCTAAAAGGGAACAAAATCAAAATCGTAGAAGAGGATGTCCGACCATGGAAAAGAAATAGTTAACGCATTGACAACCCAAAAAATGAAAAACAGAATATTTCAGTGAGAATGACCTGTGTTTACCTCAGCCTGTCGCTTCATTCTTTCATTCTTCATTGGCATCCAGGTCTTCAGGACTTCATTGACACTTTTTGGCATTTTGTCTCCAGCCCAGTACATAGTCCTCAACACGGTGTCGGGGAAGAAGCCATTTTCTCCAAAGAGAGCCTCAATGGTTGGCTCAAAGCCTTTTCCCTCCATGCCAACCTTAAAATAAAATTCAAAATTTAAGTAGATCTATGAACCTCAGAGTACACAGTTGACACTATGTTTCTGGTTTTAGAATGCTTAAAAATGATAAGGGTGTGCGTTCCTTCAGTTCCCACCTCCAACATGTCAAGGTGGTATCCAAAAGCTTCCAGGGTGGTTTCCAGCATGACCTCCTTGGGCATGTAGCCAGTGGAGTCAAAGATCACATTCCCTTCCATGGCACCCGTCTTAAAGTTCCGGGAGAATTCCATGGCAGAGGGCAGCTTGTTGCCCTGCAAGACCTCAGTGATCTTCTGTCTCACTCTGTGTTCAGGACCAAGAGAGGAGAAAATGGTCAAAACCACTGAATGGGAACACATTAGGTTAGTTAGGCTGTTAGGTGAAGAGCACCCATAATATATTGGCAATTGTGAAAATGTTAACGTACTGCTGGGTCTCCTTGTTCTCGGAACTCAGGATGTTGGCCATATGGGAGGCCACAAAGCTCTTGAACTGTGGGTCTTTCTCGGCAAACAGGGCGCCAATAACCTGGGCCAGACTGGCCGGCTCAGGTTTCCTCATTAGGATCAGGTAGGCGGCCACTCTTTTTTGCAAGGGACTCTCGCTGTCCAGTGCGGTCTGCAGGAGAACACCCTTGGTCTGGCAGGTGGGTATAGGGACACTGGTGAGTACTTCAGGGACACTCTGCTTTTCTGCTAGTTAGTTTGTAGCTTTTTGTTGGAATCCTTTTATTAAAGGTTTGTGGTATTCTAAGCTTTACCAAACCTGAATAGTTACAGTTTATTTTATATTGATATAAAAAAAGCAGAATCTAGGCGTATCTGTCAGGCTAAGGGCGTAAATGACCATGTAGGGCAATCAAAAATTGTGGTGAAGAGAGAAGGGCATGTGGGTCACCTGGTCGTCAACTGCCATGTGTCTGAAGGCCTGAATGGCCGCCTGCTGGACAAACAGTGGAGCTGCGGGCTGTCTCACACACTGAAGCAGAGAAGCCTTTACTGCAGGGTTGGCAGCCTCCATTGCTTCTCCCATGTTGCCAATAACCTTAAATAACATGAAGGAGGGGGGGGGGGGGTTCAACTTTCATAGCCAAGGTTACTGAAAGGTCTCAGAAAGGGTAGGTGGTTAGAAGAATGAGCGTATTTGCCTCAGAGCATGTATAACAACAGTAAGTGTACCGGAACATACTCTAAGGGTCAGGAAGATCAGGTCCTTGTCCCCAGAGCAGTCGCTGCCCAGTAGGGAGGTCATGAACTCAGACACAGCAGTCATCTCAGGGGTGACTATGCCCTCATTTTGGTAGAACCTGTTGACGAGCACAGAAGTAAAAGCGGTCTGATGTAGTTTGAAATGCATAAGATCCACATATAGGCAATATAGTAAATTACAAATTATAGTTAAATGAGTTAAGGAAATAATCTCTGTGATTAAACTCCTACAAAAACTGGAATCACTATTCCACGTCTATCCCCACGTGTCCTAA
>JAOYSI010002022.1:0-13845 GCA_025775065.1 Hiodon alosoides
TCTCAGACACGCCCGCTCCTCAGACACGCGCGCTCACATCACTCTCAGACACGCGCGCTCCTCAGACACGCGCGCTCCTCAGACACGCGCGCTCCTCAGACACGCGCGCTCACATCACTCTCAGACACGCCCGCTCCTCAGACACGCGCGCTCACATCACTCTCAGACACGCGCGCTCCTCAGACACGCGCGCTCACATCACTCTCAGACAGGACTCGGGGTTGTACCTTTTGTATGCCGTCTCTGTGTAAAAACCTTCATTTTTATGGCTCCTGCTTTTAGTCACGGTGGGGAAAGAGTTAAATTCTGTGTCTGGTGGCGGAAAGTGTGGGGGGGGGGGTGGCTCTGCTCTGCTCTGCCCCCCGCTGCCCCTCTCACCCAGAGACAAGTGCCGCCCTTTCTGTGGTCAAGCCCCCTCTCAGACACATTTGCAAGGACCATTCACTGCCCTGACAGTAAATAAATTATGGTTTCATCGGAGTGTGTGTGTGTGTGTGTGTGTGTGTGTGGGGCTAACTTTTGCAATCGTTTCGGTTTTTCTGGCAACTTTACCACCTGTAAAAACCCAAGGACCATAGTGTTCTGTTAAAATGTTATATGTATTGAACAAGCTCAAGCCCATAAACTAAGGGCCTCTGTCACAATAGCGTCTCCAGACGCTCCTGCCCACATGGAGGACCTCATTAAGTCAGTCACACCTGGTGGTTGTTGGGGGGGAGACCTGTCCTTGTCTGCGCAGGTTGGGCCCCGGCTCTGCCTGGCTGACCGCGATTCCATTGACGGGACGAGATGCCGTAAAGGCGGCTCAATTAGAGTGTGCTTTTGAAAAAGTTTAAGGCCTGTCGGCTGAAAGACTCAAAAAATAACCCAGCAGCTCTGTTTTGAAGGCTCCCTGAGAAAGTGTGTGTGTGCGTGTGTTAGTTCTGCGTCTTACGCCTTTCCCCGTCTCCTGTCGACAGCGATGGACTTTGTGAGTCAGGAGCGTGGGGAGATGACAATGCTCTATGACCTGTTCTTCGCCTTCATGCAGACCGGGAAATACAGGGAGGCTCGCAAAATCATCGAGGTGGGACTGCGCCTATTGTGTCTAAAGCACACAGCTATTTAAAACCTTTAATTAGACTGCTGTAATAATTTCCACTTTTAAATTAGATTTAGCCTGAGTCTGAACAAATGCGGGGGGTTGGGTGGATGTAGGATTTTGTGTGGGTTTGTGCGTGGGTGGGGATGGGGTAGGTGTTTGGGGGTCGTCGTGAAAGGGCTGTCTTTGTCCCCCACATTTAAAATGAACCGGCCTGTGACACCACAAACCATCCAGCCTGCCGCCACAGGCTTAGCCCCGAGCAGCTCAAACTAGGCCGTCTGAGACGCTGAGGGGGTTGTATAGGGAGCCCAGTAACACTGCTAGCTTACCTTTGTGTTCAGTAATGTGTACGTGTGCGAGTGTGAGACACGTTTGTGTTCAGTAATGTGTACGTGTGTGAGTGTGAGAGACGCGTTTGTGTTCAGTAATGTGTACGTGTGTGTGTGTGAGACGCGTTTGTGTTTAGTAATGTGTGTGTGTGAGACACGTTTGTGTTCAGTAATGTGTGTGAGTGTGAGACGCGTTTGTGTTCAGTGTGTGTGTGTGTGTGTGAGTGTGAGACGCGTTTGTGTTCAGTAACGTGCTGGAAGTGTGTACGTGTGAGAGTGTGAGACACGTTTGTGTTCAGTAACGTGCTGGGAGTGTGTGAATGTGAGACGCGTCCTTCCTTCGGTACGTGTGTGTGAGACGCGTCCTTCCTTCGGTACGTGTGTGTGTGTGTGTGTGTGTGTGTGTGTGTGTGAGACGCGTCCTTCCTTCGGTACGTGTTTGTGAGACGCGTCCTTCCTTCGGTACGTGTGTGTGAGACGCGTCCTTCCTTAGGTGTGTGTGTGTGTGTGAGACGCGTCCTTCCTTCGGTACGTGAGTGTGAGACGCGTCCTTCCTTCGCAGTGTGAGTGTGAGACGCGTCCTTCCTTCGCGGTGCGCTTGTCTGGTTTAGTTTGCCACAGACATGGAGGACATTGAGGATTACACCGTCTTCAAGATTATTTTCTTATTAACCTTATTCAAATATGATTATTGTTGTGGTTATAGTTATTATGGCGGGAAGGAATAGGCCATACCTTATTATGAGAAAAGAATTCATCAGATGCCAGGCCCTGTTTTGGGGGATAAACTGATGTTGGCTAGCGGGTTATCTCGAGCAGTGGGGATGTCATTCCATATGCGACAGGCGATTATCACCCTTTAATATGTACTGGATCAGAATAATTCTGTCTGTGTGGCTCCAGGATTCTAGTTTACAAGATAAGCTATTCTCTGGGCAGCGTGTACTGTTATCTTTTTGGTGTATGCAGGGGGTTCAGAGGCGCACTTGGGACGCTGGAACCCTCTGGAGCACGGACATGTTGTCAGTGGACGTCTGTTGTTCACTTCCTGCGCAGGCCGTGTGTTGTTTGGCGAGATTTTAAGCCAGTCTTAAAACTATAGAAGAACCGTTCTTTAGCTGCAATAGGAAAATATATATTTTTAAAATGTAACAACCCACCCCACCCCAAAAAAAAAGTATTTAATGGCACCCTTATGCACAGGCGGCCAAGAGGAATTTTAACAACACACGTCAGGGTTGGCTTCTGGGTCAAAAACTGCTCTTGTACCCCTGGTCGACATTTCTCGCTCTCTTTCTGCACTCCTGGATATAACCAGGGCTTAATTAAAACAAGTGATATGTATGAGGTTATATGGGTCCAAAAAAAAATCTATTAAGGGAAACTTTCCTCCTAGAATACGTTTAGCACCGAGCAGAGAGGACTGAAAATGAATCTGTTGTATATAATTGCAAGGTTATTAATTGTGGGTAATTAAGTGAAGCATTATAGAAGTAGATGTAAATGTTTTGTCAAAGTAAAGAAATTCTCCTGCACACACTCTGTATGTGTAGAGAGTGTGCGTGTGTGTGTGTGGAGTGCGTGCGTGCCTGTGTGTGCGTGTGTGTTTATGCAGTGTGTGCGTGCGTGCGTGCCTGTATGTGTGTGTGCCTGTGTGTGTAGAGTGCGTGTGTGTGTGTGTTTGTGTTTGTGTTTGTGTGTAGAATGTGTGCGTGCGTGTAGAGTGTGTGCGCGTGCGTGTGCGTGTAGAGTGGGTGCGTGCGTGTGGAGTGTGTGCGTGTAGAGTGCGTGCGCGTGCGTGTGCGTGTAGAGTGCGTGTGTGTACATTCAGTGTGTGTCTGAGGGAGTGAGTGGGTAAAGACCGTATTGGCACTTGTGCACCAGGCTCCTGGTTTTCCCTGGGGTAAAGATGTAAGCCCTAAACCAACAGGCCGGAGATTGTCTTAATCATCTGACCTAGATGTCCTTTTGAGGATTGGTATCTACAGTAAGTGAAAATGAGAGCGAGGGGGGCAGGCGGATTTCTTACCAAGTCCCCCCGCGCAGCAATCAGCGCCTCATCATGGATTTGGACCAGGGAAGATTTGTCCCGAGGCTTAAATAGGTGGGCCGGGGGGCCCGACAGCAGATTTGGGAAGTGGTTTAAAAAAAGAGAGAAATAAAAAACAAATTACCACTTGCACTTGGTCTTTTGTCAAAGCAGATTAGATGTGATGGAGACCAGAACAAATTTGAATTTGTCGTGGGGTCGGTTGTATAAGACGATAATACTGCGCGGTCTTTTTATAGCGGCGGTATGATATTCTTCCCGGGAAGTGCACATCAGCCCGGGGGATTGCGCTCATAAGAATCCTTGGCAATTGACAGATAATCACAAGTGAGAATTGAAAGCCTTACTGTCTTACATTGATTGACTGGAGACTAAATTAAATCTAGAGATCAGCACTGATAAGCCTACATCAGCCTCTCATTTGCACAAACATCCATACTGTATCACTGCAGACAGATCACGGGAAATCACCCGTACAAGTGAGGCTCGCATTCACACACGTACCAAGTGTGCTTATATCTGCAAGCCGGCTGTAAACTGCCTCGTGTTTGGAGATGTATTATTTCTAACCCTTTATTAGTGTGTTTCTTTATAGTACTACAGTGTAGTAGGTGGGTTTCCCTTAGGTACTGCACTACAGAAACTGACATCCGTGTTGCCGCTTGTTTCTCACAAGCTGGCGTTGGCCCCGGGGGTTTGTTAATAAATAGATATTCATTAACTCTGTGTGTGCGTGTGTATGTATGGGGTTGCGTATTTAAGCAGTACTGTAATTCTGCATTTCCAGTTGATTGGTCGCTGACTTTTTCCCTCTGGTCCACAGACCCCTGGGCTCCGGGCCAGGCCGGGACGTCTGCAGTGGTATGCTGAGAAGTGCATCTCTGGCAGCCAGGTGAGCGAAATGACACACGCACACACACACACGCACAACCCCACACATGCACACCCACGCACAACCCCACACGCACACGCACAACCCCCCCACACACGCACACGCACACGCACAATCCCCACACATACACAGCAGTGATATAGCTATGGCCTGCTCACTTCACACCGGTTCAATTGTCTCGTCATTGTACCGCTGAAGGTTCTAATCTCAATGTTCTCGATACTGATTGATTGGTTGAACCTTTATCAAGTGGAAAGTACCTTTTTTCTCAGCGATGGTTAATTGTAATATCCTGAGCAATAAAGATGGCTATGCAACACTCACTGCGGGGTTATTTTAAACAACAGGGACTCTGTGGATTGTGAAATGTATCACTGCGGTTATAGTAATACGACTCATTACCGTCAGCAGGTATTTTGTTATAGATAATGCTAAGCTGTCATAGCACAATGGTTAAACGGTTCAAATGAGATCATTTTGAGACTTGTCATTTGTGAGTTTTAAACCTTGCACAACGCTTCTGTTTAAATTATGGGAGCTTGTTGTATTAATCCCATTCGAATGTGCGACTTTGGTTTGGCGGGGGGGTGGGGGGTGTAGTGCCCATCTAAGTTGTATTGGGGCCCATCCAAAAAACGAATCCCTGCCTCTGTGCAGACACACACACACACACAGACACATGTTGTATACTGACTGCTCTCTAGACCGTACATTTATGTGGCTGGTATTTTACTGAAGCCATTCAGGTTCAGTAGCTAGCTCAACCCTACTGACTTCTCAGATGGAACCTCTGGAGAACATGGTGGAGATGACCGAGAAGCTTTTTGAATGTGACAGGGATGAGATGTACCACTACGTGCTCCGACTCTGCAGTAAGTCTCCAATCGGACCTGCCCCTGAAGCGCGCACTGACCCTGAAACCCATCTCCCTCGCTCGAGCATCTCGGTCCGACCGGCGCCGACCCCCCCCTCTGCCCTGACAGTGTCAGTCTCCTGTCACCTTTCACCCCATCTCTCCGGGAAATCACCCGTGAACTGTTTAAAAAAAAAAAAAAAAAATGTATAATCAAAACCTAAAGGCGGCTTAGTGGAGGGTTGGTGAGAAACCAAATTAGTTTGGCAATTTGTTTGTGTAAAAAAAAAAAAAAAAACCCCACATCTGTTGCCGTTTTCTCAAATAATTAAATTCTGATTAGATTTTTTTTCTTGATTGCTCTTTCTCAGCGTGAGGCTGTGTTTTTAAACCCGGTTTCCCTGTGTCTGTGTCTGTGTCTGTTAACCCTGCCTTTGGGCTGACTCCCTCGCTCTGCCGTTCTCAGAGGACCTGAATGACTGGCGCAAGGCGGAGGCCGCCTGGACGAAGATGCAGGAAGAGAACGTGATCCCGCGAGAGAGGACCCTGCGTCTCCTGGCTGACATCCTCAAGAGCAACGCCCAGGAGGTGCCCTTTGAGGTGCCGGAGGTACAGTCGCTGAGATTTCACCTGTGTCGTGTTGTGCCTCTGTGGTTAACATTGTTATTTCAGCTAAGGCCACGACTGCTCATGTTAGTGCGTTCTTAGGGATTTCCCAGCCATAGTAGCCCGTAAGTGCTCCAGATAAGTAATGCCTGCAAATCCCTTTTTTTTTTTTTTTTTTTTTGGGACAGCAAGTGGGTAATATTGGGTTGTGGTTTGGTCACAGGAGATGATGTGTCTGAGGAATTAACCCCGACGCTTAAGCCCAACTAGTTAAGAACTGCTAAATGCCACCATCTGCTTGTGGACTTTGCTTGCTGGAAGCCCGCTGAGATCTGAGATGGTTTGCGGGGTCTGTCGGGACAGCCAGTTTGCTGTGCGCTCCCACACTGCAGGACTGGGCCACTTCACCCAGACTCCCTGTTTTCATTTTGCCCTGTTTCTTTATTCTTTCTGCGGTGCCTATGGTGAGATGAGCCGTTGTGAAGGGTTTTGCCTCAGGCGCTGGCCTTGGTGACCCTCCCCCCAGTGTCCCTGCCCCAACCCGTGCCAGGCAAATTTACCACCAGTCAGCACAGCTTAACCCCTCCCTCCCTGCTGTCAGTGTGGGTGAAAGAGACGATGGTGTGTGGGGTTAGGGTTAGGGGCCACGCTCTAGCTCAAGGGGGGCAGCCAGTGTGCAGGCTCTGGTAGCCTTCTGCAGGCGGCTCTGCAGTGCGTGGTGGGCGTGTAAACCTGTACGTGCGGTTGGTCAGTGTGCGGGTTTCCTGCATGCAGGTGTGGTACGAGGAGGCTGCCGGGGAGAAGCCACAAAAGGCCCAGCTTGGCGAGCCGAAAGGCAAAGGGGCCGGCGCCGCCAGAAGCCCCGCCCCCACGGAGAAGGGACCCGACTTCCAGCCCGGCCTTGTGGCTCTGTGCAAGAAGGGCAAGGCCAAAGGTAGGCTAGGATAGCATTTAGGGAGTAAGTGCCTCTGCGTGCTCTGTGAAAACGAGTCTGGCTCTTTCTCCTCTTTCCGCTGTTGGTCAAGCCTGACGTGTTGTCAAATGATAGTGTTTACTCTCCTGTCACTTAAATGCTGTAAACTGAATTGCATGGCTACCTTGGGCAGTTTTAGTGTCTGCCTTTTGAGTAAACCAGCAACCTGGAGGGCATGGTAACGTGGTTTGTTACTTTGCTTAGGAGAGTGCCCAAGAGCCAATGCAGAGAAAAGGAAACTTGCAGCAAGTGTCTGTGTTCAGAAGCACCTTGCTGAAATGTGTTGGGATTCGAACCCGCGACCTTCTGATTACAAGTTTAACACTGTGCACTACACCGCGCGACTGCTTTTGTGGCTGACGACCCCCGTAACCTCCCCTCCCTCCTGGTTCTCTGCAGAGGCCTACGCGCTGCTGAAGGACACAGAAAAGGATGGCCCCGTCCTGGGCACCGCCACATACGACTCCGTCATCCGGGTTCTTCTGGCCAAGGGCTGCATGGAGGAGGCCCTGGAGATCAGAGACATGTGAGTCTCGTCCGCCAGTCTCCCCTAGCTCTCTCCCTCCGTCCCCGGGGAGACTGGGTTTCTACAGACTAACGGCCTGAGTTTAGATGGCTCGCGTCGCTTGAAACGAGCGCCCCTTGTCTTTGCGAAGGCCCAGTGAAGGTCTGCTGCTGTAGCTCTTTGTAAACTCTGCCGCTGGTTTCTGAGCAATGGCTTCAGGGCGGTGGGTCACGACTTACGCGATCGGAGCTGAACCCATAGGAGTCGTTTTTCTCAGAATCGCTTGTCTGTTCTGAAAAATCATCTGCTGATCAGCAATGTAACAGCAGAACAGTGGATTTGGAGCTGCGCTGTGTAATACGACCCTGATTATTTGTCTACACAGAATGCGCTGTTGTCTTATAATCCCCCGTCCCTTGCCAGTCGGTAGAAGCATTAACTTTGCAGGTTTAAGGGTTTTTACTTCTACACGTGACTGTGGATCTGTAGCACAATTCCTCTGCTCCGTGGGTATGGGGTGCTCGGGGAGGCTGGGTTGGGGCCTTCTGATAACATGAGCGGATGCCTGGTGACAAATACAGCTCTAACTCCAGACTGCATTATATTACACAGTCTCATGTTGGAACTGGTGACTTGGAGGCTTTGCACAGCTGGGCCCCGGGAACATCAGAATTGAGCAATGGGGATCTTATGGAGAGATTAAGGGGATTGGTGTGTGTGTGTGTGTGACTGGGGGGGTGTAGAAGGGGGATGAGAGGGCATGAGGAATCTTGCCGTCTGCCTAAAGCCCCTCGGAGTGCGGGACTCGAGGTTGTCCCAGCAGGGGCAGGAGGACAGGATTTTCTTGTGGTTGATAAAAATAATTCTGACCCCGGTTACCACGGCAATGGACTGAGTGGCGGCCGAGCGGTCACCGTGGCGATAAGGATAAGGAGTTACCGCCGATGCTCAATTCAGAAGCCAGATTAATCCGCCAGGAGACGTATTTAAAAAGACAGAGAGAGAAAAAAAATAGTTTGATTGAGGGTTAGTGCCTTAGAAATGAAAAACGAAAATCTGTGGCAATTTTCTTTGCCCCCACCCCTACCCCCCATGTTGAAAGGACAGAGGAGAGTGGGAAAGGGGATTGTGGATCATAGGATCCCAGTAATGTCTGGTCTTCTTTAGACTCCAAACTAGGAGTCAGTAGGTCTAGGCTCCTGGCACAGCTAAAAATGTCTATTTTTTCCTCTTTATTGCTTTTTGCCATCTCTGTATCTCTCTCTGTCCACCCATTCATCTTTTCGTCCTTGTGTTCCCGCCGAACTCCGGTCTTTGTCCGATGGCATTCTCCAACTCCCCCTGCTTGTCTGCATCTCTGCTTCTCTCTGTCTCTTCTGGGTTGAGTTCCCCTTTGCAGTGGTGTGCGTGTATGTGAGACTCTGAGCCCCTGTTCTGTCTAATGTCCTGGGGGATTCTCTCCTCCCTGCAGAGCGTCTTCTCGGATCCAGGGCTTTAACCTGAGTGACGTCGCCAACAGCCTCCTGGTCATCACGCAGACGAAACGCGACCAAGTCAAAGGTCTGCCGCCCCTTCGCGTGACTCGCCGCGTGACTCAGCAGTGACTCACTTCTGGGGCCACGGTGCTGGCGGGTCCCAGCACGCCCCTCTTATTAATGCAGAGATCAGGTCTCTTTAGTGACACACATCGTTTCTTATATCAGTTTTCCACCTTTTTGGCCGTGCGGGTCTGTAAGAAGGGGTCAGAGGTCTTGGCTAAATAAAGTGACCGGTTACTTTTTTTGTGTGTAGTGCAAGTCTTTTTTTGTTTTATACTGAAACTATTGATATGATTTAAGTTAGTTCTTACAGGTGAAGCAGTGGAGTGTCTTTTGGGTACTGGTTGTGTTGAGCTTTCGAAGGGACCTTTCAATGCAGAAAGCTTCTGGAAGTGCTTTGGAATAAGACGGAGAGCGTTGGAGAGTCAGCCCAACGCCGACGTCTATCTGAGCCTTATCCTTTTCCCCCCCTCTCGCCCTAGATGCCCTGGCCACCCTCAAGGCAATGCTGAAGGCAAATCAGATCCCATCGCAGCTGGCAGTGACCCGGGTGGTGCAGGCCTTCGGGAACCTTGGCGACGCCCAAGCCGTACAGGAAGTAGAGGACATGGTCAAGGGGATGGACTCCTCCCTCACCCTGTCCCGCATGCTTTTCGTGAACAACATCGCCGTGGCGCACATCAGAAAGTAAGCCAGGGGGGCGTGCTCTTTCCTGCCGAAGCACCTCTTCCGTTTCCACGCCGCTAAAGGCTAACGTGACCGCCGCTATCGCTAACCGGCCCTCCTGCCCTGACCACAACTCCAGGCTTGTGCCGTGAGCCACTGTGACCGCCGCTGCCCTGTGACGTTAGCACTGAAACGCTGGTGGCTACAGCACTCGTGTGCCCCTATGGCTGGACGGTTCCGGGGCAGGAAGCAGAGCGGACAAGATCTCAGAGAGGCCAGACGATAAACCTGACATGGCCCACCGCTGATGTTCCTTACAAACTAATTTCCGCGGTTGGGGGGAGGTGGTGTTTTTCATCTTAATTTCTCTTGCTGCTCTTCCCCCTGCCGGCATGAATATTTAAGGGAATAATTCTGTGTGATCGCTTTGACTGGAGTCTGAATTATTTACTGGTGGCCCTCTAATGCGATGCCGGCTGTTCCGGACTCTGCCGCCTGAACTCTTTGGCAGTCAGGTCCGCTCAGACGCGGCGCTCTGCCTGTGTCACAGCTGTTTATGCCGGGCCCGGGTCGGAGTTCACTCTGCCAGGCCGGATGAGCGCCTCGGCGCGACAGCCCGCTCAGCCACGAGCGGGCTTTTAGTTCTCGCTGTCCGCTCCCCGCGCCTCAAAACGGCCCGGAGCAACGCTCGCCTCCCTAATCCGGCCCTCGGTGCAAGAAGAGGCAAATAAAACTTTCATGTGTGAGGCTGGGGGGGGGTTGTTGGGCGTGAGATGTGTCGCCCTCCCAAACGAGTGGCCAGCTCTGTTCTCTCTCTATCAGTGGGGACTTGGAGGCCGCGGTGGAGGGGCTGGAGGCCCTCTACACCCCTGGCAGTGAGATGCACAGCGAGAGCGTCCAGGCCACGAGCATGTCCTTCGTCTTCCGGAAGGTTCTGGAGGAGAAAAACGAGGATGCGCTAGATAAACGTAAGACTGGGTTATATCCCTTATAGTGAAGTCCCACTGGACCCGAGTGAACACACGTTGAAACATGTACATGCTCAGGGTCTGTTTTGCTCTGTGCGTCATTAGTATCTAACATCTTGATGAACTCTTGTGGTGCCCTCCCTTTCGATTTGGCTCGAGGCGATGAAGTTTATTATCTCAGTGGAAACTAACCTCTCCATTCCCACAGTGAGTGCGATGGCAGAGAGGCTGGCCAATCAGTTCGCTTCCTACCGACCGGTGACCAACCTCTTCCTGCAGTACGTGGATTTGGAGCGGTTGGACGAGGCCAGGTTCCTTCTGCAGGTGAGAGTCTGGACAGAGTCCAATATTAGTGTTCCAAAACTTGTGCTCTTTGTATTGAGCTAATCTATTGTGGGGGCTGTGCTCTTGTATTTTCATGAGTTGAGGGTCTGTGTGATTTTGTGCCTTAGTAAATCAGTGTTTGAGATAAGTCTTGCCCATTTATTCAGCTGTGTATGCTTCAGCTGAGCTTACAAGGTTACAAACGGCTGTGCTCGGATTTGACCCAGCAAGCTTCTAGCTACGAGTGCGACCGCTTCAACCTCCCGGTTGCGTCACAGCTGCTTATTGGCCTAATCGACAACATTGTCTCGGTTCGGCTTGCACAACGTCCGTTTCCTGCACTGTTCACCAGAATGATTCTTGTATAGATCTTGTTCAGGGAGGAAACGGACGCAGACTAATCCCGCAGCCGTCTGGATACCACACCAGGGCTTCTGCTACTGCCTCCTTGTCTTGCCTGATAATGCTCTGTAGTGAATTAAACAAGTGTTTCAAGAAAGTTCTCCAGTTTTGCATTAACTTTTACATTAGATTGCCTGGTGTCTGGTGTGCATGGCTCAAATCACTGGAGGATTCCCATTGCTAACATATTCTGCAAATTTCAAAGTTATTTTTAAAGTCTTTTAAGAATATGTACAATTTTTTTTTACTTTTTAATTTTTTTTGCAAGAACCGAAGTGACTCGGAAAAGCTTCTAACGAGAGAAATGATGAGTTTATTGAAGAGATCTGATTAAGTAATTGAGAGCTGACTCGGAAACAGAACTGAGTAAAACGGGCTCCTCCAGGACCAGGGCAGGGAGCCGGGCTTGTTATCGGGTCTCCCGGAGCTTTTAAGCAGGCGTGGCGTAGTCGGCGGGATTGGTGTAGAAGCGGGTTAGAAGCAGGAGGTTACGTCTTCGCCAGTGGGGACGGAGGCAATATTCCTGAGCTGGGCTGTGCTCCTCTTTTTATTTAATGTCAATCCTGCTTGAAATAGCAGACTCTTCGCGCATTGGTTCAAAAGCAACCTCACTCCCAGCAAACCTGGTCCAAAATAGGTGGAGTCGGGGTGAGTTTGGGCTTTGACCTGCGTGGAAACTCACTCCCTGGCGTCCTCTAAGTCGCTCTTCAAGGACGGCCCCGGTCCGTCTCTCCAGAGCGCTTGAATGCGCTTGACCTTACTTCTACCGCTTAATCACACTTAATGGTGTCTTTGTTCCGCAAGCCGGCCTCGTCCGTGTCACGCGCTTGCCGACACCACATGCTCTTTCACACCTTCACTCCCTGCCCCTCTCTCTCATGTCCACATGGTAACAAAAAAAAAACACGCACACACACACAGTGTCATTCATTAAACCAAGTCCCTGCTGATATGTACAGATAGGTTTCTCTCCACGTCTCTCCCTGTTGACAGGTACAGTTCTAAGGTTTCTCTCCACATCTCTCCCTGTTGCTAATATACCAAAAAGAAATGGTGCCAAAATAAAGAAGCCCGTCTGCCTGAAAGGGTTTTCGAAGCGAGAGGAGAGATTGAAATCGGCCCTTTTGTACGACTAAGTGTAGATAATTGTACTTTAAAGGGGGCAGGTGCTGTACATTTAATTTTTATATAGAAATGAGCAGTTATCTGGCTGGCAACTTATTAACGGTGTAATTAACCTTCAACTGGAGAGCACACCACTGAAAGCTTGGAGATTTAATGGAACATCACTACAGTTCAGATGCACTAGATTGCAGTCGGGACGCACACATGCGCCCACACACCCTCTAACTGTGTAGCAAAATTACAGATAAATTATCCTTTCTGCATGCCGCTATAAGCTCTCTCATTTTCACTGCCCTGGGATCAGTCTTGACGTCTTTCTGTCCCACGTCTACCTCCACAGCGCTGTGCTGCCATCTGCGAACAGAAGGAACTGCTGATCTCCTACGTCACCAGAACGGCACAGAAACCTGGGCAGGTAAGGGCAACGCCTCTCACTTGTCTTGTCCACCAATCTGAGCCGTCTTTCATCCGTGGGCTATGGTTTTCATTTCCTTTATTGCTTTTCCCCTTTTTCACATTCCGATAAAGGTACAGAAGATCAAGAGCCTGCTGGAGCTCATTCCTGACGCTTTGGAGAAGAGTGTTGTCTACCCCTACCTGATGAAATGCTACGGTGAGCCCCGCCGACTACGCCCAATCCCGTTTATGTTAGCGACACTATGCTGCCCGCACCGGCCAATGGCCACACTCTGCAGTCTCTCACCATACGGAGGTTTGGGAGTTTACCTGGGTGTGTAACGGTGTATATCATCTGAACCGGAGTGGACGAGTGTACCCGTGTTGTGCGTACGTGAGTCAGTAAAGATTTACTCTGCTAATACCTGCGTTTAACAGTATGCGTTTGCTATGTGGGTCCAGCGATGGTGAGGATGAGTTAAAGCGGGTAAACTGTGGCTTGGCTGACCAGGCTGTCGTGAGCGAGGTGATTAAAAATTCAGGCTGACGTGAGAGACGGAGGCTGTCGGAGTCATTGGGGCGTTCTGTCTGTTTTTATCTTTACATGTGTCTGCTAATGAGTGCCAGTGAGGGTTGGCTCGGCTGCCAAAATCTCAACACGTTAAAGTACTTTGTCCTGCCCCTGTTCCGTTTCCCTCGCGGGGCCCATGATTATTTCATGCCCAGCTGTTCTCCTCCCTCCACCCATATCGAGAATACCCCAGACCTCGGTGGTCAGGGGGTCGGTTTGGGCCACAGGAGAGAAGCTCTGCAGTCTTCCTCTCTGCCCCAGTTGTCCGGTGATGTGGTGACTTCCTGTCCCTCCCTCCACAGGCCAGGATAACGACCTGTCCTCAGCAAAGGCCCTACACAAGCAGATGCAGGAGGAAGGGGTGGAAGCGGATGAGCTGTGCCTGAAGAGACTCGCTGTGCTGTACAAGAACGCCGGGGAAGATGTGCCCTTCCAGGAACCCCCTGTGAGTACCCCCATCCCACGTGTCCCTACGCCACCCAGCACAACGCGGATCGCTGATCAACTAACTACAAACTCTCCACATTGTCCCTACGCCACCCAGCACAACGCTGATCACTGAT
>JAOYSI010002023.1:0-49829 GCA_025775065.1 Hiodon alosoides
TGCGTTTACCGTCAGCAAACTCAAACTCGGAACTTCAAAGTTATGTTTCCCTCTAGTGGCTATGAACCATTACTGCGCCGTTCAATGACGTACGGAATTCAGAATTAAAATGTAGAGGCACTTTAGGAGCCAATGGACTAAAACATGGCCTAGACGCTTAAACTGCGAACCAGTAGGGCCAGGTCTCCCACTCACCTTGGCCAGTACTGAGATGTAGCGTTTGAGTGCAGTTAGGTCCTTCCCGCTGATAAAGGGGTGAGCCTCCAGCTCCAGACGCAGAGAATAGTGAAGGGCAGATTCCAGATCCGCCATGTACACACGAGATCTGATAAGGCACAAAGTATACTGACTAAGTCTACGGGAATCCTACCAAATAGAACAAACATATGCAGTTATGTTAGTATGCACGCCTGTTAACAGGGAACCTCCCCATCCACTGACCTCACTGCAACACAGACTGACTGGCATTCATACCTGAACATACAGGTGGTATTACCACAGCTCACCACATACACACACAAAGCCATCAACCCACACGGTATGAATGTGGTTAAGATAATGCATTTACTATAATAAAAAAGACAAGCATTCTAGGCAGAATTGTGAGATCGGGTCGCAAGTGCTTGACAGGACTACCCTCTTTAAAGGGAGCACCTTGACTCCCAAAGCACACCTGTGAAAGCCCTTACCTATTGAAAGTCCTCCACTGCTGATCCGTAGCTTCGGGCCAGAGCTCAGGGGCAACAGGTTGTGGCCTACCTGAGCGCACTACACCGGGAAGCCTCTGGAGGGCATAAGAGTAAAAAGCACGAGCCTCGATGTGCCTGGGGAAGGGGCAAAGAAGACAGCCGGTCACTGATCACTGGAACGTATATATATATATATATATATATATATATATGCCCATGGGTTTGGACAACACAGTTTAGAAAATGTAAGCAGAGAATCCTTGGATGCTCAAGACCTTAGACAAAGAATGTGTATTTGCATCAAGGATATTTACAATTTTTTGCAAACATTAGATTTTACAAGCATTAAATCTGATTTTCAGTAAAAATGCAAATGCAACCGCAACAAGCCATTTTTACTTTGACTTTTTTTAAAAATTTTATTTATCTGAGTTTTGATTTTTAAAAGGAAGTATTCAGTATGGAGAAGTTCTAAATTAACTGGCCTATGCTTTTGGTAGGCTCTAAAGGAAACAGGCGTTAAACATGGAAACCACAGGTTTCTTCTAAAGCGAAAGCTAGTTGTTTATAGTGGAGTGGTAATGTCAATACAGTCATTCAACACTCAAAATGAAGATGACTTCATAACTATACGGAAGTGTTGCAGAGGTGCCTTGGGTTTCGTAAGGAAAAAAAGCCCCCACCGTGGTCTCAGTACTGACTAACAACCCCACCATGGTCTCAGTACTGACAAACAGTCCCAACTTGGTCTCAGTCCTGACAAACAGTCCCAACTTGGTCTCAGTCCTCACAAACAGCCCCACAATGGTCTCAGTCCTGACATCAGCCCCACCATGGTCTCAGTCCTGACAAACAGCCCCACAATGGTCTCAGTCCCGACAAACAGCCCCACAATGGTCTCAGTCATGCCATTACTGAGCATCCTTTCATGGCCTGAAACCACTGTTGCACAGATGGTTCAGGGGGACAGACGGGAGCGTGGAGGCGTATATACCAGGGCTGATAATTTCCCCCTCCACTAATCTTGGCAACAGAATAAAAAGACCTCTGTTACGCTTTCCTGTCTCAGGCTGCCGCCAAAGCATCCTCTGGAGCGGGGAATGCTGATATGCACAGAGCCTGCGCCAGCCCACTGCAGCCGGGCTCTTGATTAGACCTGACTGGGGGCCCATTCATTCAGGTGGTCCCCAGAGCACAAAGGCACGCATCTGCGATAGAGTGACCTTCACCTGGGAGCGTGGCTGGTCGCTCTGTGACCCCCCCAGATCAATCACCCATTCAGTGCACGATGGACTGCCATCTGCCAATGAAGAGTGCGGGAGCCATTTGGCGGGTGAACGAGATGAAAGGACCGCTATTGTTTTAACACAAATAAAAACCCCTCCCTTCTGAATGTCAGAGTGAAGAGAATAAAATACCAATCCCCCCCCCCCCATCCCATTTCTATGCATTTCTAAAAACTTGTTCTGTATAGCCAGTTTAAAGACTCCATAAACTCTATAAAATGTTTTAAGAGTTTAGTCGGTAAGAGTTTACTCAGTGGGTGAATTATGAAACGGAATGATTACTTGGGTTGTGTCTACTGGTCGAGGGGGTTCTCTGAAACCTGATAAAAATATTAATTTGTGAATAAGCCACTCACAGCCAAACTGTAAATAGTTAAAAAAATTTAAACAAAACTGAAATACAAATAACACTTTGAAACATACCTGCAGTGTGTCACTTCAATTTCTTTTTTTTTTTGTTCTGGCTGGACTCTGAGTAAAAGACAAGGAAAGACTGCCCCACACACGACTGTATTCAGAGACAGCAGTCACTCACACTTTGAGCCGGGTGAAATTTCCGTTTCTGTAGTACAGGTAGCATGACGGGAAATCGGTCACGCCCAGTCTGGAAACGAGATCCTCTTCTGTGTTCAGAACCCTCCGCACTGCAATTTTCTCAAACTGCAGCATATCGAGGATTACCTACAAGAAGGCAATACACATTGGATTGGCTCAGAAAAAGAGAGCCAGACCATGCAAGTGGTCACATTCCTGTTTATATAAATATCGTATAATATCGTAAATAAGTACTTTCAGGTTATTTCTTTCTTTTTTTAATTCAGTTCTGTTTTACTGTGGAATATCACTTTCATATTATCATTTCCACACATAAGCCTTGGGCGCTACTATGTAGGTTTTCCTGTAATAAATACTGACGCATACACTGAAAATAAAGGCGGGGAAATCAAGGTAAATATTTCAGTGACTGCATCTCCATTCCCTTACCTCTCTTCCCACATACGAGTCGTCCTTCTCAAACACCAGTGCCAGGTGCTCCGGGCTGCTGGTCTCAAAGAAGCTGTCGATCTCTACCGTACTGCGGAGCAGGAGGCAAAAACGTAATGGATAGCCAATAGCTGTGCATCTGTCCAATCACTGACCCCTGGGTTTTCATTCCAAGAGGCCTCTAGCATGTCTTTATGCTGGGACAATGCCCATTGAATCCGCCTGATTGTTATGAATCTGCGCCATTTAAAACCCAAACTTCAATTGTTTGTGAGAAAAAATAAACGTGTTCCAGCTTTCAAAAACAGGATCCCGAAGCCAAAATGGCCAGAGGAAACGTTAGTAATGCCTCTGCGACATGAAACCCCATCGCAAAAAAAAGAAACCAATGGCGACAATTTTGCATGTTGCGAAACATCTGAACGTAGTCAAATAAGATTTCCATTACGATGTTTTTATTATGCCACGTATTTATTTTACGGAAAATGGTTGGAACTGTAACCTAGAACTGGGATGAGAAACACAACACGTCATCACAAAGTTGTATTTGCGGTACCTCGTTGAAATGTCGTAATAACCAGCTGAGATTGAATCTTAAGAACAAGCATTACACTTCGCAGTATGGGCGCCGTGATAACCGACTCTTACCGGCATGTGAATAACTTTTTTTTACTCTTATATATGCTTTTTCATATTAGAAACCAGGTCGTAAACTGTAGTAAACCTTGCTAAACCTTTACTACTACATTATACATTCTGACACAGCTTACAATTTTTACATTCTTCCCCTTAGAAAAGCTGGATATTTTACAGAGGCAATTCATGTTAAGTTGTTTGCTCGATGATACAACACCTATCGGTTACAAGCCTGTCACCTTAACCACTACACCACTAGCTGCCCTCACTATAACTAAATATACAAATAATAGCAATCCCCAACATCCTAAACTAACAGATTAAAACAATAATGTTCCTAGTTATCCTGCAAAATGCTACGATTTTTCCAGAAGTTACAGAACAAAAAAGCGGGATGGGAAACTGAATAGCTCACAGATGGAAATATACAAGTTTAAGATGTAGAGGCAGCGAGAAGCTCACCTGGCAGTCTCCAGAGGGGGGCAGGCGGGAGGCCATGAATCTTTGTGTGACCCCATCATTTCGACAATTTGGTGTCGCAACCAACTGACCTTACGCTTGGACGCTGTAGCGAAATTGGGAGAAGACACGAAGACACAAAGTTTTAAGTTCTTCAGAACCGACACCAAGCATACTGGTCGGCATTGTGATGACCACTGGTCATGCGTGAAGAGCACTGGAAAGACACTCCGAATGCGCAAAGCATATTTATTTATATTAAGTTAGGGCTATAAAAATAGTGTAGACGGAAGAATTGCTAAACGCGTATTTAATTTACTGAGACCTGGTAGTTACAAACAAACTTGGAATATCTGAAATATTTAAGATCGTCTGTCATGAATGAAAAAGAGCCAAACTATTGTGCCACAGGCCAGGTCCCAGTTCTACACAGACAACCCGTTGGGCCGTGCAGGTCGTTTTCTGAGTCAGCACCACCGGATTAGACAATGTGATGACGGCCCCGTTTCTGCAAACAGCCGTTTTGTTTTCCTGACACTAGAACTGAGATACAAAATGAGGAAGCAATATTGTTTGTGCAGCAGAAAGCTGACATTACTTTACTGGTAGAGCAATTTAAAGATGGTCTGAAAGTTTCACACTCGAAAAGATGTGGAACAAAAAACAAACAAAGAAAAAAGAAATATATATATATATAATTATATTTACCACTCATGGACACTCCTTTTGATCCACTCTGTGAGTAAGCCTGGAAGAACTGTCAAGAGGAATAGAATTAAATACTGAAAAACAGCTCAACCGTCACCACAGGTTACCACCTCAAGCAGCCACCAGAGAGTACTCAACCCTCCCAACCCATTACTATGTTAAATTCACCGCAGAAGCCAGGCCTCCCCATTCGTTCAGACAAATGTTTATGTTCTGCAACCTTCAGCTGAAAACAAAGGGTACATTTCTAAACAGCCTCGAAATAAATTTAACACAGTGAAAAATAAATAAAAATTATACTTTAAAACTTTCAGAAAGACCAACATTGCCACAACAGAAAAACATTTCATCCAGGCATCCATTTTATATCAGTTTTCTCAACTGCGTTAAAACAAACTGAGACCAACACAGCTGGAACAAATCAAAAACACTGCTTTTTTTTTTTAAGTCTTCAAAAAGTGTCTGGTGTCATTATGAAGAGCAATAGAGCAGGCTGTTATATACTGGGAAACACATGAGACAGTAGAACTACGGATCTTCCCAAACAAACTCAGAAAAGGCAATAGCAAACAAAAATATTTGTGAACATAATTTGATAATGAGTCAAAGGCCCCGAATACTTGATTGCATAAAGATGTTTCAGAGGAGACCGCCACTGGCTGTGTGGTTCCAGAGGACGCGACTGAGAAGCCTGGGTTCCAGGGGACGCGACCGAGAAGCCTGAGTTCCAGGGGATGCGACCGAGAAGCCTGAGTTCCAGGGGACGCGACCGAGAAGCCTGGGTTCCAGGGGACGCGACCGAGAAGCCTGGGTTCCAGGGGACGCGACCGAGAAGCCTGGGTTGCAGGGGACGCGACCGAGAAGCCTGGGTTGCAGGGGACGTGACCGAGAAGCCTGGGTTCCAGGGGACTCAAGTGTCTGGTTATGGAGGGAGTTTTGGTTTCCTATTTCAACCACCCAATCACTAAATTTCCACTCCAAGCATGGAACTCTTTGTCCATTGGGTCACTCACAACAGACACCATGCTCTGTCTGATGACCACCCTTTGTCTGAAAAGCTAAATCAGTAAAAATCTAGTGACGTACATCCTCTAGGATCCCCATCGGCAACCTTGCATTGTTCTCCCCCTTCTAAGAGACTGTGTTTCCCGGAGGGGGTCGTCCTTCTCGCACCTCTGTGCTTCTAGTTCTCAAAGTCTGCAACTCTCCACATACTCGCCGGGTCATGCAAACCGGTCAGACCCTCCTCAGTTTGTAGTCTTCAGAGGGTTTTCACTCTAGTACCCTGCAGTTCTGGAGATGCCAGGGGGTCTTCCACACCTCTCCACCAGTTCTGCATTAACCTAGCAGCACCAAGCTGCCAAAACACCATGCATCAGGGCATGCAGGAACTAGTGCTTTTGTGACTGGCTGAATCACCTGAACCTGAACCCTTTGTGCATTGTTGCCCTAAGACATCCCGCTTTTGCGGCTCAACCCAGTTCAATACAACGTAATCCTTGGTGCAGTCAGCTGGCACAACCTGGTATTTGCACTGAACTTTCCCTAACATAAATAGGGCTATTATTCCAATCCGGTGTCCCTGATCTCTGCAACGCTGTTATGTTGTCGCATCCCAATTTACCCATAGGGGAGGCCAGCACCTCCCGGCTCAGAGTAGGTAAAATTATGGTTTTGTACCTAGTAATATATAATGGGCTAAATACTATATAAATGAGCCAACTCCAACAAATTACACACACACACACACACACACACACACACACACACACACACACACACACACACACACACCTCTAATGTAAATTTAGTAAGTTTAGGTAAAGAAAATATTTTGTATCAACACTTCAATCATCAGTCAAGCCATGGACCGGATCAGTCAGTCAGTCAGTCAGTACCTTCAGGGACGGGTAACCCCTGATTCCAAAGTGGGAGCAGGTTGCTCTGTTCTCGTCAGCTGCACAATCTATAGCTGCCAGGTCCACAGCAGGCTTCCACTCTGACAGGGGAAATTACCATCAGTATCAAGAAATTTCACATTCACATTAAACTCACATGACTAACTGATATTCTGTGTGAGCAATGCTAAACTGAAGAGTCACTCTGAAACAATTAGGCAGTAGAGAGTGTTGACTGGACATGATAATGAGGTTAAAACTAATATATTACAAAACCATTTAAAGAAATTTTTTTTTTTTAATCAGATAAAAATACAGCAGGTTGTTATGAGTGTAGTGTTTGCGACATCTCTATCAAATACTTTAAAAGTAACAAAGTTTAAGTGGCATCTTATTTTTCTGTTAGTCTAAAAAAACATTTCCAATTTCTATTTCGAGGGCCTGATTCAACCCTTCCTCTAAGCAGTTTGCCTTAAATCTTCCCTACTTCATTTCATCTTTCTACAGGAACATTTTTTGTTTAATTCCGGCAACTATCCAATCCTTGTTGTTGTTCGTGGAACAAAAAAGTGCTTAAAAGTACATTAAATGACTTACTCTCTCACCCACTAAATTCACCTACATACATCCCATGCATTCACACTACCTTGTCATACTGTTTGAAGAAGAAAAAAAATGTCAAATTTAAAAGGGATTGTTTCTAACAGAAGGGAATACAGTGCCAGGCGAGAAGCTTAAGACTAAGTAACAAAAACTATTTGGCTAACTTTCTACCCAAAAGCTCAGAGACAGAATATCTAACGGTATGCTCCAATAACCATTAATAGTCTCATTCGAATTGGAAAATAACGCATGCATGCTTGAGGACGTAGAGCAAGTACATAGATGGTCACAGGTCAGGGCTATCTGTTGTGGAAAACTACACAACGACTGTCGTGACACCTGTGGCTTCCACTCCACTGCAGTTCGCCCGAATAAAATACAGCCTTAGTCTGTGAGCTAATGAAATTTGTATTTTCTAGGTATTTTCTTATCTTTGAATAGATACGTATATCCCGGGGTGATAAGAACCCCCCCGAGTCTGTCAATGAGTATAAGATCTTGCATACAGTAAGCTATTTTCAAAAATACAGCAATGTTTTTATGAATGTGTGTGCACGTATATATAAGGACATGTCATTTTAATTAACAGAGTAAGAAAACCTCGATCTCTTCTCTTTCTTTACATTGTTTTAAACGAAATACCAACCTTTGATATCCATTGCCAGACTTTTCCAAACCGGAGAAAACTCCACACAATGCCCGCACCAAGAGGCATAAAACTCGACTACTAGAGCAGTCGAGGAGTTAAACACAGAGTCCACATTATTCCGGTTTAAGATGACAATCTGATCAGATGGTGTATAGAGCCCAGCTTCAGCGGAAGCGAAAAAATGCAGACACACATAAAAAATGAGATTGCATATTGAAGAATCTCCCAAAACGTTTCTAATTTTCCCTGTATATCGCGACGAGGCACAGCAGCGATGCCGCGCCATCTTCGTGCGTTCCGCTGCTAACAACAGCCTGTGTGAGCGACCTAAAACTAGACTTGGTAAAAGTCATAGAAGGTTTTACTCCCTCGCTCACTCACCCCTCCGCTCTCTATAATTCAACCCAGCACGAAGGAGGGGCTACATTTTTTTGACACTGAATACAGTACGCTGGGCTGCGCCCGGAACCAGCTTGGAGCTATTGTTGCTTTCGTTTTTTCACGTCAGGGTACTTCCTTCAGAAAACAAAACTGCACTTTGCCTAGACTTATTTGTGGAGTATGATAAATAAATAAGACATTTGCCAGACTGCTGAGAATGAGTGTGATAGGTACCTGCCAAATGAACAGCTGTTTACGGAGTCAAGCCAAATATAATTAAATGGATTAAACAATGAAATATCGAGGGCTTGACATTCTAGAATTTATTTTAGTCAAATTGATTTTTGTATATAACTACAAAGTAAACTCTGCATAATAGTTTAGACCAATCAAAGCACAACTTGAAAGCAAAGTTCTTAACGTGTTTGAAGTTTTGATAATTAGTTACGTGGATACAGTCAGGCCATCCCCTGGTATGCAGAACAAGTAATACATGGTGATATATAACAATTAAAAGAACTGGGAACCGAGTAAAAATTAACCTATCCTTACATATGCATGTATATATTTTTATGATAACATTTTCTGTGGCTGAACCGTGGAAAAAACAGCTTTATTTGATATAGAGTGAAGTGCAAACAGGGAGACTGTTTACCGAAAGGATGATGAATTACAGCTCTCTACAAGGATTCGCAGTATCGGAGAATGCTCTGACACGTTCGGTTTATTTTCCTTCGCCAATAAAGAAGCATTGAAAAGCCTATTTACTAAGTGCGTGTGTCTTAGATGCACACAGTGCGTTACGTCATCTCCGATTGTCTTTCACGCAATTCCATGAGGAGGTCAGCTTTTTAAATCAAATATTTACTCTGCCTTAGTCAAGAACGTTCAAGCTTTGCATACAATTTAGGCAATCTGTTTAAATTCGAAGTGGGAGGTGGTGTACCTCCTGCACCTACATGTTGTCTACTACTTTAGTGACTTTTGTATTTCTAAGTTTATGGGAATTATGTAATTGAACAGCATAATACGTTTGAAAATCATTTTTTCCTCATATAAATGGCAATATTTTTTAAACATTATAATTAAAAGCGCTACAAGAGTGCTTTTACAAACATAACTTTAAAAAAAATCGTATTTAAACTATTAAAACTGGCTACAATTACCCTTTGTACGGACTGTAAATTCATATGAAGCTTTAACATTACAGATGCTCCCAAAGATTACTCTGTTCCCCGAGGTATAAAGAAGTTAAAATATAAAAAAAAAGGACTTTTGTAGCGCCCTTGCTGTTGAAGGAAGAGACTTGACTGACAATATCAAATTGTCTTTTATGACTTTTACAAATAATAAAATAGATCAACTCAATGTGACAGTAAATATTATTAACTGTGTATACCAATCTATTTTGCCGAATGAGTTTTAATGGTAAATGAACCCCATGCAATATCATACCTAAACAAGAGTAGAGAAAAATCTGAATCAGTCTGAATGAACGGAGTTTCTACTGAAACATTAATGTTTTTCGATTATCATCTTTTTGTCTTTAGGGTGCCAGTGCTGATGTTTCCTGTCTTAGTTTCCAACCCCCCTCTCTGTGGAAATTCTTACCTATCGCCGAAATAAAACATTCCGCTGGCTCCATAATTTAGACGTCTGACTCAATGCATCTTTTTAGGATTATGTCATCACAACTACAAACTTTGTGGTTTCATTAACCAAAAATGTAAAGCTGAGAACTACTGCCACAACGGTAGCATAATATTAACACTAGTAAACAAATTAGTCTGCTATTTCTTGTGTGGACCTACAAAATACTTTATCTGACACATGGGTTTGAATACTCTTTCAACCCCCAAATAAAAAAATAAAATAAAAAATGCATCATGCCTTCTTACAGAAGAGAATGGGGCACAGTATTGTTCCCTGTTAAGGGATTTAAAGGTTTCTGGGCTCCTTTTGTTACAAGAGACAATGCTTAGGCACCATTTCAACCCTCTTTGAGAGTGTCGTGGCAAAAAAGAATACGTTTTTAAGGTTTGTGTGGCTATAATTTCCTTAAGTTTATGTTCTGCTTCAGTCCAATCAGGCAGCCCTAATGACTCCTGTTGCAGTACTGCCTAAAACGCCATCCGGAAATCCTGGGGGGAGGTGTGTCCTGTTGAGCGGTGATTCGTGGTCACTTAATCGTGGTATTTGAGGAATGTCAGGAGATCCGTGTATACAGTGGATTCGGAAGGTATTCAGACCCCTTCCCTTTTTTTGCATGTCGGTGGAGAAAGAGATGTATTTTTTTTGTGGACGGACAAAAAACAAAACCCCCCCCCCAAAAAACTAATTTAGAAATACAGAACCTTTTATTTACAATTTCAATTGAGTTTAGTCAACAATCATATATGTATACTATATACATATCCGCATGAGAACCAGATTTTACAATATTACATGTTCATGAGAATCTGGTCAACCAGGAGACAAAGTTCTTGTCTATTTACAACCATACACAATTTACAAGCCTTCAAGTGCACCTGTGTTCATCACAGTACAGTGTTATTATAAATAGTCATACATATTCAAATTGAAAAACACTAGAGAATAATATGAGTATTGAATCATTTGTGCTTAACATCACAATTTAAATTTAGAAAAAAAAAAAAAAAATCTCATTTTACCACGCAATGTATTTTTAATTTTTTTTTTTTTAGGTCCAACTTGCTGCTAGTTCCACATGGCCATAGGCGCACTACAACAGTACCACAGTATGTTTTCTTACCATTTAATTTCAAAATTAGGTTAACCTATTTTGCACAAAATACATTGCGAATGGCTAGACTTGTTTGCGGTAGTTTGGCTTTATCCTGTCAATTGCCGGGAATCCAGAAGCCACCAATGAAATAAAAAAAAAAATAATTACTCCAAGAAATAATGCATAGTTAACATGGTTTGACAACCCCTCATTCAAAACATAACAAAATACAGCAGTTTCCAGAAGGGACATCATGACATCTTGCCACTAACCATTTTTCTTTTTTACATAGCACTGTAGTTAAACCCAGAAAATAGAGAAGAGAAAGCCTTTACAGCCCAACGTTATAGCCAAGTGTATGTTGAGGGGAAACTACTGAGACGAAACATGAGACATTCTGTGCAATATCCCCCCCGCCCCATTAAAGTTAAGGACACTTGATTTAAGAATCAGCAAAGACCATCAAAAACAGTTGAATAAATTATACCGTCTGCACAAACACGTTGGAAAAGATTTCTGTTATGCACCAAATTCCAAGAAGAATCAGAAATAAGAGCCCTTGAGCAATATCTGCTGTTAAGCAGGACACACAGATGAAGCCAAGATTCCCCGTTGGCTGGATGTGACCAATAGGGTGCATTTGGATGCAAACAAAGCTCTGTATCTACTAACGGGTTTTAAAAAGTAATTTCATTCGTAATTTTGTTTTGCTTATGAATAATACTTTGGATATTCTGTATGATTCCGTTTGTAACACAAAGCAATCTGACCAACTTTACAAGGCAATTACAGCATGTCCCGTCATTAGGCCTGTGACACTACATTGGCAAACGGCTTTAATTAATTAAAAGCTGCAAAAAAAACAAAAACAAAGTTAAGGCAAGAAAAGGTTCATACATATATAAGTTAGCATCTAGGTATGCAGAGGTGTTTGCACACAAGAGACCAAGTACAGAATGCAGCACTAAAAACACTGAATTGAGTAAAAAGCTGAGGGTCTGAATCCAGCATGACAGTACTTACACATCTGTAAGCACCCTTTTAACACCTTGACATATATTATGTCTGTAGTACAAATAACTCCCGACTGAAAAAACATTCTACTACACAATAGATACACCAATAGATTTAACATCAGACCAGCATTCTCCTATAGCTGTATCTTTGTCCAGTAATTTGGAACCGTACTTTATCTTCCAGCAACATGCGTTTCAAGGATCTTTTGTGCTTAGTTATTTAACTGGTCTAGATCTAATTTTTTCCTGTGCAATTCAATACGAATACTCAATTACATTAAAACTTGGTTTAATCAAATTTAGATAAAATTTACCTCAAGTATATATTAATAGATACAACTATATAGCAGCCCCCCTCCCTCAAAAAAAGACACAAATCTTATATATTACAAAGTTGCATTTCTTCCCAATCTAAATGTCTCCTTTAGAAAGTCTGAAATTGTAGAGCTGATCCAAAACCCAATACAATCCAGACGGCCATATAGCAGCAAAGATCAAATCTACATGCTAAGGAATCCAGCATGGAAAACACAAAATAAAAAATAAAAAAGCTAAACAGCACTTTTACAATAGCATCTAGACAGAAGGCTGGACAGCAGGATAGCCAGGCGATCCTTTTTAAGCGAGTTGAAACACATCCATTACATTACAAAAAGAGAGAGGGCCTGTACATGGTTGTCCAGAAATCTGGAAGAAGGCATTTGGATATTATTGGCACGTTGGGTGTGGAAGATCATCGAAGGGCAAGATGGTAGATTAAAAGGACCAAAGTAGACAACTTTAGGATAGGCATCTCTTCACTCTTTTTTCCTGGATTTGGGTAAATACATCAGCGGTATCCTTCACTAAGGCATCAAAGATCCCATCAGCCAACTGCATCTTTACAAAGAGCTCATCTTCATCGTAGTTCACCCACTGAGACTCTTCTTCATGCAGCTCTTGAACCTGCAGTAACACAAAATAAATGCATTTTTTTTGGGCCCCATTACCTTCAGAGTTTGTTCTGACACCTCATTCGTATTGCTTTTGTTTTTGTTTTTTAAAAGGATGAAGGTTAAATAACTTTGAAAAAATAACCACTACAATCCGAACAGCTTTTCTCAGTTTTGTTTCAGAACTGGTCACACTTTAAAAGCCCAACAGTTAATACATTTTGTAAAAAACCTTCATTACCAGAATATGATCCACTCTGTCCCGCTTTTTCCTCCCGAACTTCAGCATCTTCTGCCAATCCGTTTTCTGGTTCTGGTCTTTCTTTAACCCATACAACTTCAGAACCTCGTTAGTGACAAATGCCTGCAAAGAGAACAAATGCAGGTGACCAAGGACGCGGTGTTAAAATCTGAATGAAACACACACGCCCTCGCGAACTTCATCACAAAAGCAAGCCGACACAAACCTGGACCTCAGTGATGTTGCCAGGGCTCTTCACTCTGCGGAAGTAGGAGGAACTCGTGCGGTAAGGTTTCACCCACAAGGGCTGGTGTACGCTCGGATCCTCCGCATAGATCTCTTGGATGATCTCCCACGTCAAGTCAAATACAGCCTGCACAGTTTTAGAGAACACAAGTGTTAAAAAACACTTAAAATGGGACAGTTGCAAACTAGTTCATTTAGACTATATGATTAAACTGACAAACGCCATTTTTATTCATTTCTTTACCACTACAAAAAGCCATTTCCTTCACCATACTTTCTCTGACAAAACTTCATACATTTTACATTAACAAAATGTTTTAATTCAAGAATAAACCGCAATAACTGAAAATAGTGAAGGAGTATGTGACGTGCATTATGGGAGGTTTGCATTGCCGTAAAATTGCACACCTAATGTGATAAGAGACTGCATTGTGGCGGAGGCATCGCGCTCGACTATCAGGCAGCGCGCTTGAGCCGAAAACATAGGGAATCAACACAGATGCCCAGGAATCGCTTGATACCAATGACGGACTACATTAGTTTCAACCCTAACCCTATTTTAGGTTTAAAATGTCATCTGCACCACAAAACCTCTTATCCACTCTGGTTTGCAATGACCAGCAACATACGCCTCTTGCCATACTCGTCACGCTTCCAATACACAACACATTTTCCATCACAACTTTTGGCTTTGCCACTGACTTTTCCCTATGAATTTGAACATTCATGAAGGAATGACTTATTAAATAATGATTAAAAGTTATTTAGTTAATAGTGCAGCGTTTTAGATTAGAAGCGTTTTTCATTTATTTGTGATTGGCTCCCAATAGCCCGATTCCAGCTGGTTTGTACTTTGTCTGTATTTCACACCACTGTTTTATGGGCATAAGAGGAAAATTCCTTCGGGTGGGTGTGATCCCGAATTTGTCCAGATTTTGGGCGCATGTCTAACTTGGTTGCTAATAACCATCTGCCGAGTTCTTCAGTGTAACATTAGTCTTAAACTAACGTTGCCACTGAAAATGGAGAAAATGTACAAAAGTACTGTAACTGTAAACTAAAAAGTGTGTTTAATTTTTTTTTTTTAAACAGCACAGCAAGAGTGAATGAAAAGCATGATACAAAACACTACCAGTAACTAGGGCACTGGCCTCACCTGTCTATAGCTGCGGCTACTGAGGCTCTCTCTGCCCTGATCCTCGGCATTACAACCCAAATAGTCTTCAGGGGCGACGGGCGTCGGGACTCCAGCGAGGCTCTGCCGCCCCTGGCCCAGGTTGCAACTCTTCCAGATCAGCTGGGTGGCAGCGTGCGCCAGCTGTTCCACCTCAGGCACAGTGTGTGGCACCACCATCACAGGCTCCTCTGGAGGCTTGGCCTGCCGAGGGGGCTCTGGTTTCACCGGGGTCTTAACCCGACTCTCTTCCTCGGTGCGTGTAGGGCCCAAAACCACCACCTGCTGCTGCTGCTGCTGCTGCTGATTCTGTTGCTCCTTTTTTGAGCTGAGGCCAAAGTCTTCGTCAAACCAGTCCTGTTCATCCCCCAGCACATCAAATAGCTCCCGGCTCAGCTCCAGCTCCGCCAGGCGCTTGGCTAGTTCTTGACCACTTGCCCCTAATACAGGGCTTTCCTAAAGGGGGAAATTGAGAGTTGGTGGAGGAGGGGGTGGCAGAACCAAAAACAGACTAGTGAAACTCAGTCCTCCTAAACGATTAATACTACCTACACAGAACCAAAACGTGTCAATTCATTCATCATGCCATTATCAACAAAGGAGTCACACCCACATTTCTTGAGAAGATTAAATCATTTGGGTCATTCCACACCTCTTTCTGAGCCAACTGACCAGGGAGAAAAAGGGGAAACGATGATATGCCAAATGCAACTGCAGAATTTGGATTTGTTTAACCTTTGTACTTGAGGCCAATTGAAGGTTTGCATTTTATCAGCGCCACTGGCTCAACTAAATTATTGACTATTCCATTCTTGTACAAGAAGATTATCGGTTTAATGATTTACATGATGCGTCAACATTGTATCTTTAAAATAAGAAAGTTTTACGCCAAACTATCATAGTGGTTTTAACTATTATGCTTTAGTGAATTAGGCTGTAAAGCTACAGTAGTAAGTTGGATTTCACTAGTTTGCTGGAGAGGATATTTATGAGCTTTGTGTTGATAAAGATTAAAGGCCATCCATCGGTCCAAAAAAAGTGTCACTCACCGGGCGAACGCATAGCTCTGGAGAGGAGACCTCTGCTTGCCCTTCTTCAAAGCTGGGAAGACCATCCAGCTGTGCTGAGTAAGGGCTCTCATTTGGGGGGGAGGTCTCTCGCACTATCCAATTGTCAACAATGTCATTGTGGCCTTTTAACTGATTAGAAGCCAATATCTTCTCATTCCTGTCTTTTTTAATCTGCTGGAACTGCTTGACGGCATCTTTCACAAAGACGTTGAGGAGCTGATCAGATAAAGCAGAAATGTTTGGCTTCTCCTTTTTCTCTGAATCAAGCTTCTCAATTGGTATTTTCTCTTGAGAGGCATCCAAGAATGGCTTTTGATGGGCTTTGTCCTTCTCTCTGGCCAAGAGATCCAGCAGTGGAGTGGAGACCACCTTCTCCAGAGCCTGCTTTCTGGTAGCTACCTCAGAAATCAGGAGATCATAATCGCAGGCAGATGCATCTTCAAGCTCCAAAATGATATCCATGCTCTTTCCACTGGGCGTTAGATCCTGGCTCCCATTCATTTTCTTGGCAGAATTCGACTTGAGATCATCCAATTCTAATACAACCTCTGGTATCAGAAAGGGGTCTTTTTCTGATGAAACTTGATTTATGGAGTGTTCAATTGGAGCTTCACTCACGTCAGAGGGGGCTTTGTCTTGTAAGTTATTATCTCTCTCTGATTTATCATCTTTTTGGTCCTGCCTTGAAAGCTCCTCCTTTCCTTCAAACTGCTTCTTGGTTTCATTGTCAGATGCTTCATCAAAAAAGGAGTCCTCATCTTCGGTGGAGTCCACATAGGTTTCAAACTTCTCTGGCAGCTGGGATATCTTGTCCGGTGGGGCAAAGATGCCGTGGTCTTCCTCACATTCAAAATACACTACTCCATCATAGGTGCCATTGTTGCTGCCTTCCGACTTGTCTAGTTCAACTCCTGCCCAGAACCCATTGGCAAAGCGAGTGGGGCCCTTAAACCGAAGTGTTCCCGGTTGAACGTTGCTTACCAGGACCCTGTCTCCAATGCTGAAGTCAGGCATCTCGTCCAAGGTCTGGGAGGTTGGAGTCTGGGGACGGGAAGTCACCGGCGACTGCTTAGGACTAAGCGTGTCTAACGCGTCCCCTGCCTCTTTGACTATGGAATCCTTGGGCAGAGAATTCAGATCCAGAAGCCCTTCAGAAAGACAACCGCCACTGGAGGAAGAGGATTTTTCACTAAGGTCCTCACTAATTTCCTCCTCCGTGCTATACAGGGGGGACCTGCTGTAGGGTCCCTGGTCTTTTCCCCGTGCTGCAGGGGAGGTAGATTGTGTGCCAAGGTAACCCTGCTGAGGGGATGACTCAACCGAGGATTCAAAATCATCCCGGTAGCTGTCAGCAGGAGGAGGAGGAGACTCCTCTCTATTCTTTGCTGGTGTTTCTCTTCCTGGAGATTGGATGTCGGAATCATGGGAGTGTGGACGCTCTTTGACCGAAGAGCTACCCTCAGGCGACTGATCATCTTCACCTTTGGATTCCTCTGCGGCACATTCGGGTCTACTTATAAGTGCACTGGCAGATCGGAGGTCTTCGTCCTCGGTAGAACTTTCAATCTTATTTTCCTCATTTACCCTAGAAAGGCCCGGTTCACAATTCTCTGGAGACGATTTGGGCAGACGGTCTTCCGTCGGTGAGTGCTGCTGCAGAGATGGAGGCTGCAGCTCCTGGTCCAGTTTGAGAAGTGGTTCAGAGAACAGCTCTTCTGACCGGGAGCGAGAACGGTCATTATCAGATTCTCGATGCTCCAGCTCCTCCAACACTTGGAATTTGTGGCTGGAGATTATACTCTCCTCAGAGTCCACTGCCAGTGACCTGGCAGACTCGTCCCGTCCTTCAGCGTCCTCATACAGGGACCTGGGTTGAAGTTCAACTGGAATTGAGTTCTCAAAAGTACTTAAATGCTCTGGGCTTCCCAAGACTGGAGTTGGCGTGACTGTTGCAGGATCTTCATCTGAGGCACCGTCCTCACGGTTCAAGGTGAAGCCAGATGGTGTAAGGTTTTCTGATATTGCTGAGGGAAATCAAATGATAAAGTTCTTTATCAATAAAAACCAAATTAAACCAGATAAAACTAAATATCTGAATCTCAAAATTTACTTTATAGGCAAATAGAGAAATGTTTTATGAGCAAATGCGCAAAAATGACTATACACATACAATAAAAATACATAGTAGCGATGTAAACAAACCATGCTCAGTGGGAGAATCTGACTGAACTTTCACTCCTTTCTCTGCGTCAGAGACACTCTTCCAGTTTTTGCTTGTAAAGATAAAGAAAGAACCAATTAAAATACATCATAAAAAGATTTGAAGCATACTTCCACATACCAAGATTAGGGAAAGATTAATTAGCATACCTCTGGAGAGGTGGGGGTTTAATGCGCGGTTTCTCTGTGGTTGATGTACGCGTTTTAATTTGGGGTTTGGTAGTGGGTGTAGCGTCAGGTTCTTTATCCAGCTCAGCCTTGGTCTTCTGAATGAAGTCGTTATAAGACTGAAATCAAACAGCGAGTGTACACAAAGCATGTTATAAATATATACAAATACGAATATCCTTCTGATCTGAATACTACGAAGGGGAGCTGAAAATTGAACAAAATCAAATTAAGAATCAGAAAGGGCTTTGTTTTCATCTTTTAAATTCCTCTGAGCAATGGCGTCGTTTTCCTCTGGAGATTTAAACAAAGAAAATTCTTAGCGCTTCTCATCTACACCCAAGATGATGAGCGATCCGAGCACCGACCTCCAGCTGCTTCAGTAAGCTGGCCTCCTGGGCTTTCAATCGCTCCTTGTGACGCTTCTTCTGCTCCTTCTTCAGCTGGTGCACAACTGACTTGCGTTGGCGCAGCTCCTGCTTGAGTGCGCGGATGCGACACTCCACATCGCTCTGGTCAGACGTCGCTTCTGGAACAGCGGGACACAATTATTATTATTATTATTTTTTTTTAACTCGTCTTTTTTTACACAGTTATATTTGTCTCAGAAGTTTAAGGGCGCGCATTTCAGGAGACAGTGAAAACATACGTTGAGTTCATGAAACAATGTCATGCAATGCTTAATTAACTGGCCACAGTACATATTTTAAACATATTAAACTTAAAAGTAAGCCATAAAAAAGTATAATATAGACCAAAACCAGGGGTACCAATCACAAAATACAACACATTTAATATGCAAATGTGTCTTTAATAGAAGAAGGAAAATGGCACAACACAAGCAGCAAAAGGAAATCCTATAAAATCTCTCTTTTCCTAACCAAGGCGGCTGAATATCAGCGACACAATGTAACAATACAGGAAAAGAAGCAGAACTAACTCAACTAACCAGATTGCGAGACGGACTGAGGTTCGCCGGACCAGGGCTCGGTGGACTTTGAGGCTGACCAGAGCTGCATTCTGCTGCTGCCGCTGTTCTGCTCATTGGCCCGGCTGCTGCCCGGCTGCCTGGAAGCACTGAGGCTGGGTTTCGATGAAGAGCCCTGCTAAACCACAGGAACACGAGAGGACCCGGGGGAGTTCAGCAAACACTCTCAGGTCAACCACTACAGCATTCCCCACACCTCTTCCCTCAACAGAGACACCTTCCAGTGCAACCAGGAGGCGGCTTAATCCTTAACGTTTTCACTTATTAAAATAAGTCAGTACAATCAATCCTTCCCATTTTTCCTCATTTAGGAGAAATGTGTTTATAGTTTGTAACAGAATAAATATTTTATCATCCAAATTTTTAAATGCCACTCAACCTAAAGAAGCAAATGACTAAGGCTGGGTCCAAATAAAAACTTTGGAAACATGCTAATCGTACTTTATAATCACAGTATTTCATTTTTATGAGTAGAAGAAATGGTTTGCGATTAGCTGGACCCAGAGTTAGTCTTGCACTGCGCTTTCTCTCAGAAGGGAGAATTCTGGGAACACTTAATCAAAAAATACTGTTAGCTCATAATAAACCACACTGTAGATAACTAATTTAATCAATTTTTTCTCTTCCACAAAACCATTAAGTAATGGACCGTAGACCTTTCCGGTAATTTTGTTTTTCCAGTAGCGAATGGGTCAACGTTCAGTTGTTCGCGTCCTTGTTGCCAAAATGTTGCCTGGACAGTTTGTACCAGACTCTCTATATAGACAATGGGGGGGGGGGGGGTAACTATGCAGTGTAGCTAGGAGACCTTGGTAAGTAACTAAAACAAATTGTTTGGATTCCTTTCCCATTCCCTTTCAGTTGTACCTGTGTAATTCGGTTCCCGTCTCTGAACCTAATGCATTGTCTTTGCCAACAGATGTTACGGCTGCGTCAAAAACTTAATGGTGAAAACTTAATGGTAAAAGTGTACAGAAAACAGATGGCCAGCTCTCACGACAGATCAAACCTTGAAAATGGCGTGGCCTTTCCTTCTTACCATCGCTTACCTGAGATAAGGTCACAAAGCTTTCGCATGCGAGAACGCAACAGACATCCATTCGCCGTTTCCCCGACACTTACCAGCTTCTTATCTGAAGTAGAGTCAAACTCTTGAGAGTAGACAGAGTCTTCCTCCTGGCTGTGTTCCTTGTGAGGCGAGGGCAACTCAGAAACCGGCTGGTCTGTACTGGCACTACCCAGTTCCTCTTGCACAGAATCCTCAGCGGGCAAGCTGGAGATGGTCACCACAGGAGAGCAACTACTCTCACTTTCCGGCTCTGTGAAGTAAGAGAAACGGGGTGAAGTAGTGACAGACGGGTACTTAAGTATTAAGCAGGAGAAGAAAACTTCTGCCGATGCTGCTTGTGCAGTAAAAGTAAGACAGACTGAAAAAAGCTCATTCAACTGGACTTTTTGATTTTGGTTCAGCCATGTTTCCGCAGTTGATACACAGCCTCCCCCAACCCTCCCCTCGTTTCATTCCCACCTCTCCCTCTTTCCGTTTTGCCTTGAAGGCTGCCAACTCTCTCCCTCTCCGTCACGCCTTCCGGACTGTGGTGGCCGGCGCTGGTGCTGGCGCTGACGGGGCTCTCTCTCCGCTGGCGCCGGTCCCGAGGGCGCCCGCCGTCCCAGGCTGCCAGGGCCTGCTCCTCCATGCGCCGCACCTCCGCCTCCTCCGCGTCCAGCCGCCGTTTCCATTGGAGCAGCTCCTCCGCGTAGCGCCGCCGCTGCACGAGCTGCTGTTCCCGCTTGGTCAGGAACCTGAAGGAGGACGGCGGAGAGAGCCGGCGTGAGGAGCAGCGGGATGTTCACAGAACCACACGAGCCCGCCGACCAGACAACCAAACGGCCCAATCCTCTGCAGCCGAATCCTCAGGAGATCACACAAAGGCCAATCAGAACCATGCTTACCTCAACAGGCATGGGTTGTGTTTGACCCCCATTGTGCACAAGCTTTCCTGACTCCAGGGTATGAGGGTACATGAGAAGCTTGGTCACACAGTGGAGGAAAATGGGACACCCCAGCTTGTTGTACCTCTTGTTAACCAGATAAAAATCATGCATCTGGTATAATACAGAAGGCAAGACACCTCTTACAGTTCAGTCACAAGCAATTCCACCCAGGATTAAATACACAGTGTATGACTTTGTTGCATGTCTCTAGGGGTAAAACTGGCCTTCAAGTGTTTGACAGTGACTGAATGTGAGAAAACAGAGTGCAGAGTTACTACAAAACTCCATGAAATATTACAAACCTCTTGATTAAAAATGAAGATAAACATCTGCAACCTGAAACCCTCACTCAGTAGATACTCAGTACCACACACAGCAGAAAAGAAGCTTAGAAGGCCTCATTGCTAAACCCCAGAGAGACATGAGGACCCCATCATTATTTATATGGAGAGTCTGGTACAAATTGTCCAGCCATATAAAAAATGAGCGTAACCATTTGGCCCTGATAATGATGTAATCAATCCAAAGTTGACCCTTTCACCACAGGCAAAAGTAAACTATAGAATTGACTTCACTGAATTAACTTCAATGACTTAAGCCAGGCCGTGCTCCTGAACGGCTACAAATATACGGCATAAGCAGATACAGTAGTACAAAGTACAGGGTCAAGGCCATGGAAACAAAAGGGCTGTTTTACATTACACATTTGTGCCAAAAGGTTTGCTCATTTAAAACAAGGTAGCACTCAGTAGTCAAAAAAAGAGCCTTAAACCCCCCAACTCCTGGCAGTTTCCCGGACAAACACCCGCCCCGCCCACCCCCCCCTCCCGTGGCGGTGGCTGAACGAAAGCATGCTCCATGGGGCAGAGGGTGAGGGGGGCGCGGGTGAGGAGGCGTGAGCACTGTACCTGACCAACTGGTTGTAGATAAACAGCTGGAATTTGGGATGGAGGTTGGGGAAACAGACACTGAGAGAGGCCCAGTGGTGAGCCGTAAAGACAGAGAAGAAGTAGTGGACAGGAGAGCAGTGTCTACAAGATAAAGCAGGGAAGAGGGTTTTTATAAATGTAATGAAGATTCAAAATAAACAAATTAAATTCAATTAGATGGGCATTGGAAAATAAAACAAAACAAGAGAAAGTTTGGTAGGGAAATAATAGAACCATAGACATGGGGGGGAGAGAGAGAGAGAGAGAGAGAGAGAGAGAGAGAGAGAGAGACGTGATTAAGCATGAGTTTTATAGCATTTATTGTTTAATGATTCAAAGGTGTAATGCAGTTGCTCCAGTAAGGCACCCTTAGGGCCTGATAAGTGGATACTTAATCCAGCCATGTCCTTTCATAAAGAATAAGGCTGATCAATGGCAGGATTTACAGGTCAGGTTTAAAGAGCAAAAACTGATGCGCAGGAATGCATGAAGAACAAAGGGCTTCAACAGACAAAAAGGTTCTCTCCTCCCCCGTCTAGCCACTCGTGGGAGTAAAAAAAAATTATATTTTATGTCCCTACAGAATAGATCCTATACCTTAACTGAATTCACTGGAGGAATGTTTCAAAATGAAAAACACGATTTAGTGATTTAAATGACTTCTTTTAATACATCAGCTAATGGCCAAAACCTCTTTAAAGGCTTACTAGAATAATAAATGTTCCAAAGATGACAGAACTAACACTAGATGATTGATATAAAGAAGCGAATGGACAAAGAGAAAGGCTTTGGGAAAATAGAGCTGATTCATTGACAAAGTAGACAGAAAAGAGAGTAAAGCAATTTCAGGGTTAGAAAAATACGTTTGTGACAGTCTAAAGCAGTGAGTTAAAATGTGTCCATGAAAATGCTACACACCATTTTTGCAAGCTTTGATTCTATAGGTTCATGTCGTACTCTGATCATGAGGTTTAAAACTACAGAGTTGGTACTCACTTCAATCCCAGAAATTACACTGCTGGCATCAGTATTCAACGTTAGTTATCAGCGCTAAAACTCAGTAAAATTGTTTTTGTTAATAAAGGTGAATTGCCAGGTTTAATTGAACAGCATGGGATCAAGCCCAAACCGGTGAAAACCAGCAGTTACGGGCATTTATTACAGATCTCTTATAATGCCGAATTTCTGGGAGATGTGAAATGGCATATCAAAACTGTGCAAGTTCCAATAAACTCTCCAGGAGGAGAGGAAAATAGAGCATGCTTATATTCACCAACGCACCACAGAGGAGGAAGATGTTCTCCGTGTGAGAAGAAACACAATGCTGTCCCTCACCCAGGACCACGGACAGAGCAGCCAGTGTGAGCACTTTCTAAGCTAACAATTTAGCCTTTGGAAGCACAAGCAGAGCATTTGGTAAAGGCATAAGGCTCTTCCTTCTCACTCTGCCTTGAATTGTAACATTTATAATTCAAATAAATGGCTGGGATATGACTAATGATCATACCTGATAATTTTACATGGCTACTTTGAATTTGTGTGCGTCTATATTATATATAAGTATTTAAGTATTTAAAAGCAAGGCTGAGACAATATACCAACTTATTAGGCTACTCCTCAAACAAAACTTTGTAGCGTATGTCGGCGCATTACCCATAGGATCTGCTCAATATCAAAATTCCATTAAAAGATAAGAACGATAACGGGCCATAATCTTTCTCTCAGCTGCCTACAAACCTCACGTATGAACTTTATGTAAAATGACACTCCCAATTACAAGTCAATAATCACACCTCAAAACGATCTCAGCCCCATTTATAATTAGAAAACTGTGACTAGAAAGTAAATCACCTAAATAAAAATGTATCCATACAAAGTGGCATTTTATTGACAATTTAATTTTAAAACCTGCCAACCCAATATTTTCATGTGGGCAGCTAAGTATATCAGTATGACCAGTGCAACAGCAAGCTGACTGATTTGGTTACAGCGAAGTTGGGGTTATGATTAGGAATTAATGATAGCGTTACTTTAAATTTATCATCCAAATTTTTATTTGCATTACGGGATAATCTAAAACTATTTTATTTGCAGCAGGTAATTAGGAGACACCAGGTATAAAAACTAACAGGAAACAGAATTCAGAATTGAAGATCCCGAAAGTTTGAAAGGTTCCAAATTGAATGAACTTGGTATTGAAAGACAGGGCATCAAGGTGCTGCCTAGAAGGAATTTCAGCTGCTTTTATTCCGAGTGAGGGAACCAACAGAAGAAAACTTAAAGGGATTAAAGGCGTTTTTTTACTTTTCGTCCATGTGACACCGCATCTTCTTCAGCTTCTGCATGATGCTGCTGGTTTCGCTGCCAGAGACAGACACCGGGGAGGTGCTGCGCGTCTCCAGGTCGGTCACGGTCGGGGTGAGGGCCACCGGCTTCTCAGTGGGGTCTGAGACAGCTGCCTCCTGCCAGAGAGGGACAGGTGAACAAAGCCAGAAAAAGAAAGTGGCATTAGCAGACCTACAAGCAAAGGGTTTATTAACATGGCATATTGCTCACAGGAACTTTTGTTGAACAAAACAACACAAAGGACGAACGACTTCAGTGTACATAAACCGAGGAAGTTTTGATCAGACACAAAACGGTCAGGGCGCAATGAAATGATCTTTTCAGGACCATAGAGGGCAGAACATTCTTGAGGGCACGGCGGTACTGACCAGGCCGGTTTCTCCCGCCGACTTGAGTCGCTCCTTCAGCTTGAGGGTGGTGTGACGCATTCTTTCGATGTCCTCCTGCTGCTTGAGGAGAAGCTGCCTCTCCTTCCGTGCCGCCTTGTTGGCGTCGTGCAGCCGTTTGATCTCCACCTGCAGGCGACGGGCGAAAGGGCAGCCGTGATCGCCACGGCGCTATGGGACCGCGGGGCACACGGGGGCGGGGGTTTAGGGAGCAGTTACCTGCTCCTGCTGGAGCCTCAGCAGCAGACCTCGCTGCCTCTTTCTGATTGGTGGCATCTTGTCATCCTCCCCCTTATTTCTCAGGTGCCTGCGGGGGAAGGCGAAATGTGACCAAATGTGCCCGTAGCCGCTGGTTTTCACCCGTTTGGGCTTGAACAAACCCACACTTATTCAGACAAACGCACAAGCGTTGCTCGGAAGCTGCTCCGTTTGCCCCAACGGTAAGTAGCAGAGGGCATGGCTGTACTGTGGCAGCGAAACAAAAAGACCACAGCTAATTTTGAGGTCGCTTCGTAAACAGGCGCTTGCCTTTTCTGATGCTCGAGCCAGGCAAGCTCTGCTTTGGTCTTCTCCTTCAGGGCCTTCTCCCGGAGGCGCAGCAGGGAGCTCTGGTGCTGGGCCCGCACCTCCTCCTCCTTCATGTACTGCCGCACCATGTCCATGGTGAAGCGGGAGAAGCTGTCCTGCCCGCTGGAGAACGACATGCTGCCGTCCTGCTGCTGGGCGGAGGGGAGACGGGGAGGTCGGTCAGATACAGGGGACACAATATCGGGGTTTAAAAAGAATTCGGTCTTTACTCTTAAAAACATGCGCTTACTAAAACAATACTGCCCCATAACAGTCAATGTTTCATCTCATATTACCCGAGAAAAATCATGAAAACATACCAGCGGTAACTTTATACAACTAATTCGGAAGTATAATAAAGTTTCTCTCCTTCCACTCAACAACCAGAGAGACATGAGACTCTCAGTGTCACAGTTCACGTTAAAGCAACACTAGAGGTTTCATTAAAATTTCAAACATCTGGACACCCGTCCGTTTCCACAGTCCTCCCTCCCTGAGGACCCGAGTCATTTTTTTGGCCAATTTATTGGAGTTCTGTAGAGCGGGATCCAGTGATCCGAGGAGATAACCATGAGCACACAGAACGTTTGTTGTACACACACACTCTATAACTAAGAGCAGCAAGCTAGTTCACTAGAATGCTAGTTAACGTTCCTGGCCCAAATAAGCGGTGCTGCACTTTATAGTTTTAGTGGGGAAGGGAGCTATGTACTGGCTCATTGCGCATCATTTCTTTGGGAAATTACAGCCTTTCTCCATTTAAATTAGTACTGTCCACTTGTGGTTACTGGTACACCACAGTTCATCTGGACTGGCCTTCAGACCACACTACCAAGTCAGAATAGGAGTAATAGTGTTAAAGCCAATAGCAATAGAGTTAGCAAAAGTTAAAGCAAAGCGATATGAATTCCTATAGAGAATAACTTTGTAAGAGCATAAACGTCGTGGTGGCAATCCTGACCTTGCTAGCGTCAAGCAGACTGGATTTGTTCAGACGGCACTCTTCTTCAGAGTCTTCGAGGGAGTCGCGCTTTTTGTCCAGACTGAAGCGGCGGTGGGACTCGGAGGGCAGCAGTGAGCGGAACGAGCGCTCTTCCGTTTCGCCTTCCACAATCGACTCGTCAAACTTCAGGGAGTACTCCGTGGTGACGGAGGCGCTATCTGCCCCGGGGCGGGAAGGAAAAAACAAATAAATGTCACTTTCTGGATCGCCCGGGGAGTTCTCTGCTCGCGAGTACCTTAACAATGTCTGACAGTCGAGCCAAAGCGCCCCCCTCCCAATCTCCCAGCAGCCCAGCACGCACCTTTCTCATCTAGCAGGGAGGGGGCGCTGTCGCTGCGAATGGAGTCGTCCGCCGCGGTGCACACCTCCTCCTCCACCGAACTGCCGGCTCTTTCCTTTCTGACTGGGCCATCACTCTTCTGCCCCGAGGAAGTCGGGGACGGGCTTACATGGGGGCTGGTGCTGCCGCTCCGACTTGCACTGGTGACGCAGGTCTGATTAAAACCGCGCGACTGCACGGAGAGCGGTTCTGTGCGGGCAAACCCGAGCGTTCGGTACCTGATGGTAGGAGTCCTGAAAGGAGGCGACCGGGGGGTGCTCTCGAGAGACGAGAGCGTTGCATCTGACCTGGTCCGCCCAGGAGAGCCCGCAGTCTTCCTGCTGAAGGGGGAGGAGGAGGTGCTTTCAGAAGGGGTGCATTCGGACGAGCGCGCAGCACACGTAACCCCCAGTCGCCTCACTGTACGGTTACCTGTCCGTGGCAGGGGGCGACTGAAGCTGCTTCATGAAGGCCTGGTTATGCTGCCGCTGTTGGTCGAACAGTGTGGTGATGGGGGCAGCAGGCACGCTCAGGGCCTCTGCGATCTGAGAACGTGCCAACTCTGTCATCTGTGGGACGTGCGCGCACACACACACACACACACACACCCCTCGTCAGTCTCGTCGTTGACGGCCAAAAACAGTGGAGAGCATCATGAAAAACAACCATCAGATGAGCAGAGTTTACAGTGATCAAACGAGCGGAGGTGAGGGCTCTAGGCCGAACGCTCTCCGGCGCTCCCACCTCTTTGATGTGGCGCGCGGCGTCTGCGGTGAAGCGTACGGCCTCGGCTTGCTGGCCAATCATCTTGATGGTGGCGTCCTGCAGGCCTCCGAGGGACTCCTGCCTTGACTGCGCCATGTTCTCCTGCAGCTCCACGCGGGCCTTCAGAGGGCAAAAAGGCAGAGGATACGATAAGCAGTGTACTACAGGGCATTTCCTCCCGCCCATGTTAAATATTGTTAAAAAGAAAGGCCGAACACGTAATGCGTTATGTCGAACGGCAGCTATTTTAAACGGGGGCAAACGGCATCATCTTCATCTTTTTACCCGCGCTGCTCGCTGCTGGGCCTCCTCCAGCTGTCGTTTGGTATCCAGTTCTTCCCTCTCCGTCTTCAGCTTTAACAGGAAAAGGTCGTGCTCATGCTTCTGCTGCTGTGACTGAGGGCCAGAGGACAAGCGTCAAAATGCCAGATCACTAGTCTCCCAAAAAAAAAAAACTAAAGGAAATTGTTTTAACAGAAACATTATACTCATTTCTTATGAGAAAACTTAAAACGTTGTATTTGGTGAAACAAAGATACACTCCTGATTGTGGTTGGCCTTGAGATTTCTGCATAGCCCTGGAGTTTACCCACCTTGATTACTTGGGCGAGGGACACGCTCTCCTGCTGGGCCAGGGAAACGGAGCGCAGTCGTTCCATGTCACATAACTGTCGCACAGACTCCTCCATGGTGTCCAGGTAGCCGAGCTCCGCAGTCATGCGTTGCTGTAGAACCCCTGGGGTGTAGTGAAGCTCGCCTATAAGACACAATGGGTCAAAACGGGGAGAACTTGTTAAAAAAACGAACGCTTTGACAACGTAATCAGAAGTCAAATCAAACAGGAAACAAAACATGAATCAACTCACTCTTTCCTGCTTTTGTCTTCCACACGCTTCAACAGACGGTTTAGGTAACGTGTTAATATAGTATTACTATCCAAAGGCATTATTAAAAATTAGAATTAAGGTTGTAGAAAGCTGTTAGCCGTTTTGCTAGCTCAACATTCTACTCAGAAATTCACTTTGAAAAAGAACGTTTTTATATATAACTTGTTCTCCGATTGGCTTTTTATTACCATGACATAGAAGTATCTAGAGCGCGCACACAAATTTCCAAACGACCGCTTCTTAGGCCCCTCCTTTATTCTCTGGTCATTCATCCCTAATGCTCTGATGTGTCCTTCCATTGCAGAACCGACGGTTCGTTGTTAGCCGTAGGGCACTTCTCAATCTTAATGATACCTTGCCTGGATTCCATCTTGTCCTCATCTCCCAGCCTGTTACAGCGTATTAGCTTATTTTACATGTACACTATTCTAAGGATTCAAGATAACTAGACACTTTTAAAGCTTCCTATTGGTCACATGAAAATTGACATTCAATTAACAATTATGGCATTAGCCGAACCCGCTACCAACAGGGAGGAAGACATTTTAATACAGACTTGTAATAGTAAATTGCCTATTACTAATAAATAAAATTTTATAAGGATTTTAGGGTAACTATAATCATGTCAGTCTTCATAAGGCTAAATTTTGTTTGGTAAATGTTTCTTACGGTTTTTATGTTGATAGACATATAAAACTGCTCATGCTACAATTGTATAATTGATTTTATTTTATTTTATAATCAAAGATAAACAAAATTTCATCTGTACATAACATTAAGGGCATTAACATCACAGAAATATTGAACTGAGCTCAGACAGCTGAAACAAATATTAAAGTGTGCACCACCAGCAGATACCCGTTACCAGACATCGGGACATTAAAAGTCACTTTGTGTACCTTTCGTTTTTGACTCTGAACTACCTCCAGCTCCATGTTCGTTGAAGACAGGAACAGGAACAGGAACAGGAACAGCAGATCTTACGGACTGTGAAGGGGAGGAAGCCATGTTCGGGCGCTCTCGACCAGCCGGAGTGACGCGGTCTGGCGAAGACCTCTGGGAACCAGAGCCTGCCGGAGATCCAGAGGGGGACACAGCCGGGCTCTTGGGAGTCTTCCTGCCATCTGACTCCAAGCTTTAAAAAACAAAAATAAAAAAAAACAACTAGTGAGAAAATCAGGGCAGCTGGGGTTAAGGGGTTATGGTAACCGAAAGGTTGCTGGTTCAAGTCCCACCTCAGCCGTTATAACGTCGAGCAAGGTAATTAACCTGAATTGCATCAATAAATATCCTGCTGTATAAGGGGATGAATGTAGAACTTCTGAAATCATGCTTGCACTAAAACAGGACAGAAATTATTTTACGTTTCGATGACCTAGGAATGACCAACATGCATACTTTGCCTATAAGATGAGTTACATTTGAATCGACGTTTGCTCATTCAGGGGTAGATAACATAGACGATCGAACAGTGCAGGACGCTCTCCTCACAAAGCACTATAAGTGCTGATAAGAACAACACGCTTTTTGTCTGGCGTAGTGCCGCCAGACAGGATGAAGCCAGTTCAATCCGATGGTATATCACATGCAAGAACCAGCTGGAGCTGCAAGGGGTGCTGAGCAAAGACACGCGCTGGTGAATCTGTACTCAGGTATCTCGCACACTTCCTGTGTGCACTGGTAAAAAAAAAAAAACAATAGTAGCTCTCTCCATTTCATAACTAAATTATTCATCTAAAAAAATAAAAAATAAATAAAAATTAAAAAAAATCAACCGGCAGCAAGGCTTGGAGGGAATCTGCCACTTGGGCTTCAAAAAACGCAAAAGGAGGGGCTCAAAAGTCACATAAAAAAAAATGGCCTACTGGCAGCAGGCCCAAAGTGCGGCCGGCAAGGATCCGACCACCGCGCTGGCAGAACAAAAGGGTCAGTGTTGAGCGTCGCTCCTCCCACCCCCTGCCAGAACCAGATCAGTGGCGGACCAAGTGCTCTCTCTGGGAGGGCTGTTACTGGCATAGCCGTCATCAACCTTGAGCTTTCGCCAGGACCCTCACTTCTCCTAAACAAACATTTTCTCAGCATTCCCCCCCCCGGCTTCACCAACGCGGCCCTTCTTCGAGTAACCAATAGTGCTTTATTAATACTGGGTATTTCTGCCTTGTTTGCTTATGATGAAGCAGAATCTCTCGCTTACGCAACCACCCTTTAAATGTGCTGATCAGACATTTTTTTAAATAAAGTACCCATTTGAGTAGGAGTATGAGAATAAATTTTGAGCTCCTATTCCACATATTAACGACACATTCCACCCATACACCACCATATTCAGACGCATTCACTCTACCAGGGGTTGGGAACAGGACTCACAACTGTTGATACTGGGCAGATTGAAAACGCAGATCTTACCAGAGCGGGGAATGACCAGAGATGCCTCCCAATGTACCGTCCGTGTCTGCACTCAGTGACACGCTGATGGATGAGCTTTTACCAGGAGAACTTCTCCTGGACTCCTGAGACAGGGGCTCTGATGCATTCGAGGAGGGCCTCTTCTGCCCCTCAACTAGTGTGCGTTCCAAAACACTCTCCTCGGACGTGTCATTAACTGTGGAGGGGGGAGGGCAAGATTCAATCAATATTCAAGTGTATTTGCAGGTGTACTGAATCAGTAGTCTGAATAACACTTTATTTTAACAGTCTGATCTCCAACCTGTCTTGTGGACAGAACCTGCTGATCGGGGCGAGGACACGGGTGTGGAGACTGAAGAGTGATAGGAGAGCTGGTCTATGGTACGGCTGGTGTAGGGAGACCTCCTACTCAGCAGATCAATATGAGGGCTGTTTTCTCTGCTTCCACTACTGATGGGGGAAAAAACAAAATTGGGCACAAGATGTGGTGGAAATCAGGGAAGGCGACCACCATCGGCTCTCAAAAAGCTGGAATTTATGTCCATCACGAAGGACCATGTGGCCAAAAGAACAAAATAGATTAGCAGAGGTGGTCACACTGCAGAAACTGTGGCCTGGTCAGAGCTAACAAGAGCTCCACCTAGGGGTCATTGAACAATTTTTCACACACCAAGATAAAAGGTTCATCCATTTTGAACATTTAAAGTCAGACTGGCGGAGAGTCCTACCCGAGAGCACTGGAGCCTCTCTTTCCAGACTGGTTGCTGCCGCCACTGCTGCGGCTCGAGACAAAGTCATCCTCGTAGCCACTCTTATCCACAGGGCTGGCAGAGAGTAAGGGTGGGGGACTCCCGTCCATCTTCCCCATCGCTTCAGGGAAGAAAGGGAGAGACAAGTCAGTAGTGTCAACTATCAGCCGTGCGAGCGGCTTACCAAACCGAACCGCGGTTCCAATAAACCATGAACGGCAAGAAAATCTAGGAACCAGACGGGTATCGGGTAAGAACGAGTGCCCTGTCTCAGCTAGTAGAAGCAAGACAACGATAAAGGCGAGGGGTCTGAAAGAGTTCACACGGAAGCTTAAAGTTCTGAGTGATTCAGTACCTAAGTCTCCAACAGTAGCACAACACTGCTGAATCCAGCACAAGTATAAGAAATCCTATTATAAAAATGCTGAAGGATAAACAAAGCCTTGTAGGTCATCTCCGGTGACTGACCTTTGCTGTTGCTGGGCAGATGTTTGGTGAAGATGCTGATAACGCTGTGAGGGCTGCCCTTGGCTAGCTCCTCCCACGGCCCTCGGCTCTCCAGCAGGTGGGAGAGAGAGTCGAAGGGAGGAAGTCTCTCCGCTTCTCTCTGGAACTGAAAAGCCGGACGGGAGACGTCCTGCCGGGCAGCGCAGTGCTCAGGAGCTCTAATGCGCTCCGCAGGCCCCGGAAACCTGGAGGTACCCGCCTGGGGGCTGCTGTCGCCCTCCGACAGACTGCCCTCGCTCATCAGGGGCCCCTCGCTGATGGAGTCGCCGCTGGAGTCATGGAAACCCAGCGGCCTGTCAGGCTCAGACAAGTCCAACGAGACCCTCGCCTCGAGACCCTCAACCGGACGATTTTGGGAGACGAAAGCAGGGGAATCCGAGTGGGGCCTGTCCACCTCCGTGTCCCTGTCTTTGGGGTTTCTGAAGGCATGCAGGTTCCCCACCCCGGGGAGAGTCTCGCCGTAAGCGGTCTGGGCGGCGCTCAGCAGCCGCTGCACCCTCAGCTCCAGATCGGGCGGCTCCAGGGGCTCACGGACCGGCGGGCTGACCAGCTTGGCCCAACGACCGTCGTCCTGGAGCTGCGGAGGAAGCCCGACGTCCACGTCGCTGCACCCCCGGGAACAGCCATAGTTGATCCCCCCGGCCAGTTTGCGGGCCTCGGTCTCGATGCGCGTGGACAGGGAGGCAGCCGTGGCTTTAAGAGCCTCGATTCGGTTCATCTTGCTCTTTTTTGCTGCAGCCGTAGGGATGACATTCTGGGCCCATGGCTGCTGGAGCTCCCTCTGCAGGCCAGACATCCCGGAATCCGGATCTAGGCGCTGGGTGAAGCGGTGATCCATAGGTGGCGCCAGGGAGCTGAAGCAGTCCGACTGCATCCAGGAAAGCCGGCTGTGGCCCAGCTCATCTCTTCCAGGAAAAACAAAAGGACATTTGTCAGAAAAATTCAGTCATGCACACTGAAATATCTTAAGCCTATGAGGTATATTTAAAGGCAACATCCCTGGACACAACAGCAAAAGCAGCACATTTTTACTTATAACAGACACTAGCAGAAAACAAGATTCCGCAAAGAAAAACACAGGTGTTAAAATCTAATTCTAGGGACTGCACAAAGGGTAAAAACACAATTTGCAGTGCAGAATTTAGGAATGAGCACACAAGCAATACCACTAGCACCAGCAGTTAAGCGCAACAGCTAAAATTACTTTGCCTTCCACGCTGTACATACCGCAGTATTTTTATCTCTCAGTATAGCACATATGCTGAGCTGATTACACTGACGAGCTTGTCGTGTTTTCCACACATAAAGGTTCCAGTCAATAGCAGTTCAGCGTTCTCAGCAGACGGAAAGAATTGTGGCTTGGAGTGTCCATGGAAACGGATTGGTAACAAACGCAACTCTTACTAGCCAAGTAGACATATCAGTTCCTTTACATCGACCGTTTAGCAGTGTGATACACCAAACAAGATCATTTTTACACCTTCTGAATTTAATAAACACGTTTGAATAAAAGTTAAACTTTTCCACGGCATGACAAAATACCCTCATTCATGGAGTTCATCAGAAACGGACAATATTTTAGGAAATCATTTTCCCCATTTGAGAAACTCCAGTTCATAAACTTGGGGGACGCATTTCGTAAATATTTACAAACCACTTTAGGCATTTTTTTAGCAAACCAAGGCACATTCTTAACATTCGAGGCTGAATAGTTCCTCAGACTTTTCTGTTCTAATACGATATACTGCATCGCTGGGAACTCTTGATTGCACTTTAATTATGAAGCAGCTTTCCAGAATTGCAGAGACCCGAGTTCAGATTCTGTGGCCGATTACTGCTCTACAATGTTGGTCACACAAACATGCGAGGACAAGAAACAAACTGCATGCACCAAGCCCCCTGGTACAAGGCATAATCACTTCTACAGCAGAAATGACAATCCGTACCTGCTCCTGCGCACATCACTTCCTCCTCCCCTCTTTCCCATGCACCTCCATCTAACCTTCCTTTTTGACACAAAAAGATCACATGATGTGCCTAGTTCAGCACCCTCTTCCCAACAACAGCACAGTTAACAAAGGGAACCCTTAGCCAACAGGAAGTCGAGAAGCTTACTTCAGCACCTACAGTACTCTTTTTTTTTTTACAGTAATTTTTAATTGGGCTTCAACGTTCATTTAACTGATCCATTGCTACTTCTTTATAGTTGGGATCAGAAACTGCCACTACAACGTGTTGAATTTGAAGGCTTCGATTTACAGAAGTATTCAGAATTTAGCAGGAAGTCGACAAAGCGCTTCTGGTTTTGTGGAGCTTTTGAGTCACAACTAGAAGCTGCTAATACATCTAAGTAAGTCACCAAGAGCTACTAAGAGAAATCTGGAAGGTCTAACTTTTAAAGCCTAGCAAGCAAAAAAAAAACAAAACTAAACAACCACCACCCCATGTCTTTTTAAGGTTTTATGTTCCAGTAGGTGCCCGATCACAGAGGGGGCCCAAATAGGAAGAGCGAAAAGATGACCAAAACACTAGAGTGTTTTATACCCAGCCGCGGGATCATTTCAGTGCCTTGCTTGTTTTCGTTCCCGTTTTTGTGGCGAACCCGCAAAGGGAAATCCACAAAGACTTTGGTTTACTTAACAGCGTCATAATCGCCTGCTCATAGACTAATACTGAAATCACTCCTGAACTCCGGAGCGTGCTACGACAAAGTTTAACGAACATTATGGAAAAGGGAAAAAAGAAAACATTGAACAGGCTGTGGTGATGTGAAAGAGGTTATTTGCTCCCTTAAGGTCAGGCTGGTGGGCACATGAGACAGAGACCGACCTGGTGAGCTGAGGCTCAGAGAGGGAGAGGTCACTGCTGGAAGAGGCGCTCTGGGGCCTGTCCAGCCTCCTATTCTCCTTGTCAGATTCCCCCGAAGGCTGGTAGAGTGGCTTCGGCTGCAGAGACGCAACACTTCTTAAGCATCAAGCTGAACCAAGACAGACAACCTCAATTTCATCGAGAGGTGGTCTGAGAGAAAACAGACTTATTGTGGAAGATTAGCCGAGAGATCATGTAAATATCCACAAAACAAGATTTATTCTTCATCATGATGGGAAAATTAGCAGCCTGGTATACTGGGAACTATATACACCGTGCCTAATTGCATCAGCGTCTTACCTTGAAAGACATCCTTAATTTGTATGCAAATAGAGCTGTACTACCTAGTCATTTTATTTAACTAACAACCGTCTGGTTTTCTTTTTTTACCAAACTTTAAACTAATAAAAGTGAATGTGGAATGCTTCTCTTATAGGATCTCATAACAGAATAAGCGAAAATACACCCTGAACCCCTTGCTAACCTGTAGGCTGTCTATGACTGGCAATGGCTGGGGAAGCTCCTCCACCAGCCTGGCCTGCTCCAGCATCAGCTCCGTGTAGGTCTCCTGCATGCGCTTCTGGGCAGGGGCCTCGGGGGCGGCGGGAGCCGGGGCCCGGGACACGCTCTCGCGCTGCTTCCTGTACAGCTCCTGTAAGCGCTTGTTTCTGCGCTCCGCCTCCTCCCTCTGCGCCTTGCGCTCCTCCTGCTGCCGCCTCCGCCGCTCCTCCTGCTGGCGGGTGATGTACTGCCGAACCGAGTCGGTGTCGTAGTGCCGCCGCTTGGGGCCCGCCTCCACCGAGTCCTGCCCGCGCATGGCCGGGCTGGCGCTGCGGGACCCGCGGGGCCGCGCTCTCGCCCTGGCAGCCGTTGGCAGCCCCCCTCCGTTCGGACCCTCCTTTTGCCCGAGCCCTTCTGCGCTGCCCTCCAGCTGCAGGTCGTCCAGGATGTCCCGGATGTCGGGTGGCAAGAGGTCTTTGACCAGCAGGGCCCTCTCCTCCCCTTCCTCTGGCCGCGTGGCCGGCGCCGTCGGCTGGGTCTCCCCCGTCCGGTCTTTGGATGGGGCTCGACTGAGAGGCCTCTCGGTGCTGCCTGGACGCGAGTCAGACTTTGCGCGATGAGGTGGCCCTGGAAGAAGGTTACAGAGTTACAGTCAGGAACACAGGACCACTCAGGAGACCAGACATTGTGAAAACAGTTTTAGGGGAAAAAGGGAAAAAAATTTAACTGCAATTAAACATGCATGAGAGGTCTGAGGTTTGCAACGGGGCAGAGAATTTCTGTAAACTTTCCGTGAAATTTTCATAAATTCTAAAAATGAACCAATAATATAAAAATAAATTTTGCTTTCTCCAATTATAATTTCTGAATAGTAACAAAAATAATAAAAAAACTACAATGACCATGGGGTGTCTCAGATGGTCTAGCACATTTGACGTATATATGGACAGTGATAGTTTCATGCTAGAATGCAGAATGCAAAATACAATACAAATTCAAAAATCCATTCTACCATACAGGTGTTGCTGTGTCTGCTACATTCATTGACATGGCAAGCTTCTAAGAAAGCCTTGGCTTATATTGCTTTATGCTCTTACCACACTACAAGACCCTTTCTCCTGCTTCTCACACATAACCTTTCCTCTGTGTGTGTGTGTCTGTATGTATGTGTGTGTGTGAGTGTGTCAGGCCCGGGCACTAGCTAATTGGGCCATTCCAAATTGTGCAGCCAGTCAGAAAGAGCTAGTCAGTCCTCATTCATTGCGGTCACTGATTGCGCTGGTTCTGCTTGCCACGAGGGACAAAGTGAGTTACCGAGCCAAGGGCATCATATTGCCGCGTGGCGCCTTCTCTAGAGCTCATCCAACAAATGTGACGGTTCATTAAAAGCAATCACACGCGTTTACAACCAGGCATCGCCTCGGGCGCCCGACGCCCACCTTTGCGAGCGGCTCTCTCGGCTGGCTCTGCCTTAGGCTCACGGGGAACCCGAGGAGCTGGACCCAAAACCATTTTCACCAGCTTCTGTCCCTCCCGCCATGACGCCGTGTTGATCGATGGAGCAGCTGAGGACGGACCAACAAAACAGAACAGATGTAAAGTGGCATTTTAATGTTGCAGCTTACACATCGGATTCTGCTTTGACAGTCTCCATACCCACTTGGTTCTTCCACAGGAAAAAAACATTTCTTTAAACTTTAATGACCTCTGCTGATTCATGCACCATTTAGTAAACTGAACTGAACGCGGGATCAAAAGGAGGGAGGTGGGACGCTATGTAGCAAAGGAACTAGCTACGATAAGCTACGATACTTTGGCCAATAGAAACAAACTTCATCATTGACATCAAACTTGGCTTATTACTCATAGCGCAGAGTATCCATCTATCAATCATCAATGATCTACATTGCTTAAGGTGACCGTCGCTAAAAAAGTTACCGCATTTACTACTAACCATTGCACCCTTAATTACTGTCTGTAAAAAAAATGATCCCAGTGGCTAGACTAGCAGATATCTAGTTAGCATATTTAGTATTTTCAGCCAGCATTTCATGGACGATCTATTTTTTTAAAGCAAAGATAAAAATGTAAAAAATACTTAATATTTATCCTACAGCCATTCATGTACGAGAGGTGCAGGAACCTACAAGCATCAGTCTAATGGGGAAAATTACTTTTTTGCTTTCTCACTTCAGCCTTTCCAGAAACCTATTACGAACCTATAATGCGGTTTTACAGCCCTGCGTCCCCCCCCCCCCCCCCTAACAGAGCGTAGTTTGTTCTACTGACCAAGTGTAAACGCAAACTGACAAAGCAGCTGTTTCTGTGCAGAAAACCTGCCAACAGCGCTGAACTTGATCGTGGATTTTCCGGGCCTATTTTTAGTGGAGTCTACCGGTGCAGATGATAAGGGCCATGTGAGCCGATGCTGCCACAGACGCTTCAGCGGTGGATGACCGAGGTCAACCAACACTGCCATCATGTGACAGAGGGAAGGGGGGGAGGAACTGCTGGAGGACTGTGGGTCCCAGCGTTATGGGCCCTCTGACTTGGCATGGCAAATTACTAAAAATATATTACACAAATATTAGCATGGATGAGGCACCTCTCCACTATAACATGAAAAGGAACAAAAATCCCCTTGACGGCACCACTGAGAAGGGGCATTTCCTGCTAAACCAGTCGGCATCATTACACCAGACGTAAAGCCTTAAGAAAAAGCTTTAAAAAACCCCCCACCAATAAACAAGCCTGCAAGCGAGAGAAACCAATCTGTCCTTGACATTTGCATGACAATCGCATAGTAAGCGTTAGAAAAGCACAAACCTGGCTTGATCTCAGCACTGGGCAAGGGAGCAGACTTATGGACTTTCCTCACAGGCTTAGACGGCTTCTTCTCCCTTTCGCTCTCAGCAGGTCTCTGCTTCATTTTTGCATTTTCTAATAGGGCGTAATAAACACACACAGACACACACACGCATATACACATACAAGGCGTAAACTATCAGTTTGAATTTCTACATAGACACACTATAAAGCAGGCATTATAGAACAGTTCAACAGCCACTTCAGTGTCATTAGGAAGAGGAAACTAAATGTCATTAATCTAAACACCGGAGCGAACCACACTTTAGGAAAAACTTCCTTACAACTTAATGAAACTAGTTGTGGCAACGTGCCGGGAAAGAACTGAAAGTTCTCTAAAGCTCGGACTAAGACATCCTGGTCCGACACAAAAAAGCAAATTCCCAACATTTCCCCATTTCATAAGCAAACAGGGGAAATGAGCACAGAAAATGGGTTTGGAATAACAGAAACATCTAAATCCCAAAACACTATTCACCCGGAATCATCTATAAAGTGTACTAACCCTCTAAAAGAGAAGATAAATACTTGAAAACAGTGCTCAATAGATGCCTAGTTTCAACTGCAACAAAGATACATTACATTTTAAGAAATCTAATACTACTAAAATTACTCTTCCGGGGACTGATTTGGAATACCGGAGGGAACCTAATCACATTTATTCCCAGTGTCACATCAAGGTTGGTCTAGTAAGTGAACGTCAGGTGCATTTGTATCTAAATAAGAACAGGAAATGCTAAGTAGACGGTCTATTTACTGATGGTCTTTTACTCCTGCGTTTCTACTTTGACCACAGAGGGCCCTTTTTTCGTTTTAAACAAGCGGTGATTGATGAGAAAGCTTTTACAGCAACCTCAGGACTTTAAACTGCTGCAAGGGATGCACACGTTTGATTTATCTGTGCCCGTTTCAGCTTAAATTGCCTGTCAGTTGGGGTTTGTGTCACATGTCCTCTTAGACGCCCCCTCCCCCCACAAACGCACACACACTCCCTGGGGCTGCCTTAGCCACTCGTGGCCTTTGTCTCCCGTCCTCCCGGCCCCTCTGTGCTCACCTGACAGCTGCAGTGACAGGTCTCTGTAGATATCTCTGCTGAGCTTTTGGAACTCCTCCTCCCTCCACACCTTCCCATCGGGGGTGCGGATCTTTGTCTCGCTGGGGTTGAAACCTGACGCAGGGGAAAAAAATTCATGACAACAGAAGCGGTAACCACGGCACCCTGTTCTCTCAGTCTCGGATATAAATGCCTATCGCAGGGAGCGATTACATAAGGTCACGTAAACAAAATTTTAAAACACTCACCTTTGTAAATGGGTGCGGGCGGCGCGACGGCTACTTTGCGCACTTTGGCGGTGGGTGCAGACGTGTTGGCGTCGGCGCCGCCTCCAGCCCCCAGCGCCCGCTCCCCTTCGACTGCCTCCTCCAGGTGCTCGCGCTGCCGGCGGATCCGGTCCTTCAGCTTCTCCAGCTTCTCGTCGGGCTGCTTGCGGCGCAGGCTCTCCAGGCGTCGCGAGGATGAGCCCGGGCTCGAGGACTGGGAAGCATCCGCCGCCGCCGCCTCTTGGCTGGAGGTCTTGCCTTTGCTGCCTGGAACCTCGCCGCCGGGGCCGTCCGTTCTCGCGGGCCAGGCCGGTTGACGCAGGGCATCAAGGGCGGGCCGGTCGTTGAGGTAGCGGACCACTGTGCTGTCCAGTGTCGAGGAGCAGGTGCTGTCCAGGACGTGGGTCTGTTGGTCCCGGGTGTCACGTTGGTACACCAACTGACTCAGTCGGGAGTCATTACAAACAGAAGGGGGTACCTCTGACAGAAGGCTGCGTGCTTCAAGCTGGGATGGAGTCAGGGGTGGTGGGGTGGGTTCCCTGAGAAAGAAAAATTTATGAAAAAAAGTTCACAGATGACCAGCAGTGTCATCCTTATGCCTAATTAGGTAAGACTGATCAATACAGTTTTAATGCAACTGCAGCTTTCCCAAAAGTCATCTTTGTTAATTCCCCGAGTAAACAACTGGCAGCATCTAATTTTTTTATAGCGAACATATAGATTGATTCTTAAATGTCACCGACTAGACTTGAGCTAGCTACGATGAGCAGCTTCAACCGCTTAAAGCGCGTCTTAAGAATGACATGCATTTACATCAGTTTCTCAGCCCAGCATTAGGAGCCCTGCTAGTGTATAGAAAGAAGAATCGCTCGGACCTGTAAGAAGCCAGTGGCTCTTTGAACTCGACACAGTTGGTTCTTCGGACATTGTCACCCAGTGTGGTGACCCGGAGGGGACTGCGTGACCTCTTCTCCGAACCCCGGCGACCAGTAGCTCCAGTCTTCGAGTCTGGACCAGAGTGAGTGGGGTTCGCAGCATTTCGTCCGTCTAAAATCAAGAGATAACAAACACCCAAGCAAACATGTTTATTGGGGGAGAAATCAAAACCCCTGTAAGTACACACTTATTGTGACCATCTCAAACCCCTCTGTACTCAATAGTGCCTACAAGCGATCTGCTTGTCGAGAACTGGTCTGTCATGTACTATCCGGACAAGTATACAAAGCCAGTGACAGTGAATAGCTCAACTCCAGTCCCTCACCTCGCCGACTGACTTTCCTGGTTGCACCACCAGACGTCTTCTTGTTTTCCATGACGGAGTCCAGCAACACCCCAGTGCCGGGAGAAGCCTCCAGGCGGTTCTCTATATGCCGCAACTACAGGAAAGAAGCAATCTAGGGCGTTAGTAACTTCAAATCTATTAGTAATATATACAAAATGATACGCAGAGTTAAGAACGAGACAAGCAATAATGTAAACTATTTTACACTTGGGTATATTAAAAGGAAAGATTGTAATATACAAAAGGCAAAAAGCAAATGCATTGCAATCATTGAATGAACATATATAACCAATATACACATAAAACATAATAGTGTCACTTACAGCAGCTTTGGTTTTGCTTAGACTTTTCCATGCTGCTGACAGTACTGTAGGGGGAAAAAAGATTCATATCTCCTAAACTCCTTATCTTACACCACACAAATCAGAGACTACACCTCTGTCATGACAGGGGAACTTCAACCAATATTTAGAATGCTGGCTATACCACATCGGTAAAAGTGAGATTCACTATGAATCAGTAGATTAGTATAGCAAAACAGTCAAAATACCACTTTAGAGCAACACCTAGACGAAAGCACACCCATCTACCAGCGCGTTCAAGGAAAGCTTAACACAAATTCAAAAGTGAATGCTTTTCAGACAGTTAAATGAAGCATTTCAGTGTTCTGAATGTTCAGTATGGTTACACTCAGCTAAATTTCCAACCAATTAGGGACAAGGAACGGCAATTTTGGAAAAATAATATATTTGGTTAGGGTGTAGACGCCGTCCACATTCAAGGCATGCAGAGATAGAATCACTGAAGAATGCGAGACCTTCCCCAGGATCCATCGCGGCAGGCTGCGAGGGAGCAGTCAGGGGTGCCTCACTTCGCTTGTGGCCCCACATCTTCACCTGCCGGAGAGTGAAACGAAGAGCGCGTTCAGGAGAACCTACGGAACTCCGATCGGATGATCGGATGTTCTAACATTTTTTACAAAAGGATGCATTTTCGGAAAAAGATTAAATAACGCGGGAGAAAGAGACGCTCGTGCGCACACAGTCCACGACAAACTGCTGGAAGAAGGGATACTCTTCCACAGGAGGCCAAGCTACCAATTATAAACCAGTTCTGTGAATGAACCTGTAAAGCATTTTTAGGGTGTGGAGATGAGGGACTGGGTCAAAACAAAAGGGTCTGTAGCTAGCTCCCTAGCTAATACAGTTACAATCATTGAATATCTGATCAGGGTAATGTGGAACATGCCAACTCTGCCTACCGCCGTTTTCACTACTCTGGCGCAGGGACTAAAAGAAGCAAATGAGCAGAGCTTCACTCAGAGCCTGTGCATTTTTACAAGTCGTATTTCACAACATTAGAATTCCAATCATGACGCTGTAGTACACTCAAACACATGATGCAACATTGAAAACGGTCATAAAGAGATTCTGTTTAGAAAATGTTTTTAGGAAAATATAGTAACTGCTATATATTATACGATACTATACACTTCTTTCTTTAAGTATCTAGATATGTATTATGCACAATTAGCTGATGCAATTTACTGCATCAAATCTAAAGTTTGGACATTTTAGATCATAAAAGCTGACAGAAATAAGTTTCTGCTGAGTCTTTACAGTGGAAAGAAACTGAAAATTCAAACGAAAACTACTTAAATTGAGTAATGTAGGATTTTATTTTAGGCTATGTATCAGATTCATATCATTAAAGAGTTCAAATTTTGGTTAATTTTTATTTTTTGTAATTACTGAGTTCTGAAAACATTTCTGTTGGAAATAACAGTAAAAGTAGCCTTAAAACACAAATAAAACAGTCATACGGTTTTTAATAAGTAAAAACTTTCAAATTTCAAATACAATTCTCTGCAACCATCTGGTCTACATAATACACCTAACAATACAAGCATTTTGAAAAATCTATACCATAACCATCAGCCGGTGTAGAGTGGTAGTTAAGCAACTAGACCTATGCTTTTTATCTTTTGATCAAAAGCTTGGTACGGATGTTTTAAGAAAGGTACATAAGATAGATCGCTTTATTAAATATCCTGCTTCAACATGGTAAGAAAATAAAACTGCTGATTTTAATTAACCAGTAACTCAGCATTACTATCATGGTGACACAATAGCGTCAAGAACACCTCTAGGTAATACTTCCATTTAAGCGCTTGATAACAACCCCTCTGCAATACTTTCAAGTGTCACTTATTTCAGCATTGTTAAACATGCCACCAGCATGGGTAGACTGATTTGGAACAAACACCCAAGCAACAAATCCCTGGGGCTCAATGCTACAAAAGAGAGCAGATTGTGCAAAGAGGCTTGTAACTACAGATCAGGCGTGGGTACACACTGACTTAGAGCAATAAGCATGACTGGGACTATGAATGATTTTTTTTTAAACCCTGTAAATATCACATACTGTATTTGAGGTTATTGCAGAATAAAAACTCACAGAAGTCAAGTTTTTTAACTTGATTTAAACATCAGAAGCATTTAATCAGGCAAGGTCAAACACATTTCAAAGACCTGAAATCTGGATACTGGAAAAGTGTAAATGTTTATAGAAAGATTATATAACCAACTGTCGACTGTGTCCATAAAGCTTTATGGCCTGTGATTGAGATACATTCGTATGAGACACCGTTTCAACCAATCACCGGTTTTGTAGAGTAAGGACATTGAATGTGACAACAAATAACAAAACTAGCAATAATAACTACACGTAATTTGTGGTACAATAGTGGATATTTAAACTCTGTTTACATACAATCCTGACATCTGGTTGCGCGTGCGTTTCAGATTAAGGCTAGGGGTCCAAACCCGAAAAGGCTTACCCTTGAGCTACTAAATACGAACTCATAAAACCCTAAGAAGAAAACCCGCAAAAGAGTATTTCATCAATAACAAATACAAAATAAGCTATCTCCACATAAAATCACATATAATCGTACCTTTACACCGCGTCGTTGAGACGCATAGCCATATCCTAGCGATTCTTGGAAAACATCGGTTGGCCAATTTCTTCGTAGCGTACCGGGACCAAGGAGGAAATACAGATATCTTTCTCTTTAACGCCTAATCGAAAACAATCCAAATGTTGTACTGGTAACCGTAGATGTTCCTGATCACCGGTGTTCCGTGACTGGCCGTTCGCCTATCCCAAAATAGTTAAACACGATAACCAGCAATCTCGATATGTAGGAAATGTCATAACAACTGTTCAACAATTGAAATACACCGTATTAGTACGTTATTTACAACTAAAATCCAAGAAGTGTCTATAAGGCTGGAGCTCGGGCTAACTTCCGAGACGTCCGATTGCTCTTGGATATAACTAGTTCCCATGTCACCTTCTCATAAAATACAGAGCCATCTACGTCCGGCCGTTAGCATACAAACACTATAGTGTAATATTGTCAATACCTTTCACAGGTGGACAGATTTGTGTCCTCACTTAAGTCTTAACGCAGCACAAATTTCCGAATTTTTAAGGCCGCTGTAACCAGTAACGTTAAATACTTATTGTCATAGCTAGCTACGGCGCTAATTTTTTTAGTCAACCGTGTTGCGTTTCCTTTAAGACAGCTGGATATTACGTTTTCATAAACCTTTCGTTGCGGATTAAGGAAGACAAATTTTCAATTTGATCATATACATCTTTCTATACCTCAGTTAACGACGTAAATTACGTTGGTCGTTGCTCTCTCGTCCGCCATTAAATTAACAACTGGCAAAGACAGGAAACGGTAAAGTGGGAGAGGCGCGTTTGCTCGCGGGTGTAAAGTAATATCGCGAGAAGAAATGTTCGATTTGGGTACAAAACTAAACCCAACTGAGCCAAGGTAATGACTTTTATCGAAGTTAAGGTGTAAATAGGTAAGTAGTGTTATAGTGGCAAACAGACAAATACTACATAGATATATTTACAAAAAGGGCCATTTTTACAATCTGCGTCTTTAGTTGGACTTTTTGTGGAAATATTTTTAAATGGTTTTGTTTGACTTTAAATTGACTTCCTGGTTCTTTAGTATCAGTATGTTCAAATGTTGAAGAGCAAACAATATAACATCCGATAACTAGACATTGGGTGTATTGTGGGATATCGAAATCTCGTATACCTCAAATAAGTGAATAAATAATGCAGCAGCGGATCCAAGGGCTCTCATCTGCAAGATTGGGATGCCGTCCCAGGTCCTGAAAAAGTGTCAATAGATGTTCACCAAAATATCACCTGCAGCTGAAGAGTGAGTGTTTTGAATGTATGAGATACAAGGAGACTGCCTTGCATGCAAGTGTAATATACGTATCAGTCACACAGCATAGTTTTTACTGTTCAGTACACTTGCCCTCTTTTCATTGTTCAATTATTCAATATTCAGGCTGAATGCGTTTTTAAATCAGTGTCATTGACGCTTGAAATACTAAAGCATTAGCCTCTGTGCTAACCTTTCATTCGCCATAAACTATCATGCTTTGTCATCAGTGGTAGGAAATTTCCCTGGCCTGGACCGGAGGCATGCCGGAGGAAAACTCTAAACTCGAGTCGAAGGGTGAGCCCATCCTCTGCTGGCCAGCTCCGGGAGTTATAATCTCAAATAATGTTCAAACAACCACGTTCAATTGTTCCTGAGGGAGGCTGGCTTCATATCCACGTGACTGTTCTGTAAACTGTAAAGAAGATTAAACTTAACATTACGCAAGGCATGGGAAAAATCTGTTTTAAACTGGATAATTAAGGGATCATTTTACATATGTGACATGTAAGGGGGTTGTGGTGCCAACACCCCGTGGTCACAAGAATGATGCACAGGTTCAAATATTGTGACATGATTGAGCCAACTACAACATCAGCGATTATGTATGAAAATTGTGAAGCAAAACCATTTAATTAGTACTAGGCTACTATTATTAATATAAGCGTACAGACAGATGCTTTAAATATATCGTGTTGACGTATAATGTGTGTATATAATATACACAGTTATTATTTCAGCAAAACACACCGCCTATACACTCTGGGACTTTCACGTGTCGTCCAGTATTCCACTTTAGGGACGAATTCTAACGTCCCTAAGTTTTTTAGTTCTTTAATTCTTAAAACACTGTTTTGATAGTGTTTAATGCTATTGTAGCATTTAGCAATAGAGCTACTACTACACGTAGTCTTAAGCATCAGACAGACACCGATTTCACAGGTATCAATGCTCTTTATTTCGCGCATGCGCTTACGACCGTCTTGAAAAAGATAGAGCTGGCAGCGGAAAGAATTGAACTCACATACAGAAACACAGAGAGAGCCGTCACCTGCACAGATAAACCCTTTCGCGGTGAGGGCAACAAACCTTAACTTACAAACTCAGAACAGGCACGCTAACTAAACAACACAAATGGCAACAACATTAAACATAACCAACATGTAGAACACATTATTTACATAACGGAACTGTCGGAAGCTAAGCTACCCGGCAGCCCCCGCGAGGGTGGCTACAGTCCATAGCAACGGGGAGATGCACTTCGCCATCCCCGTTACACAATTCTTTAGTACGTGTTGTTAACCCACACCGCGTATTAGACATAAATTCCTCGTATTCTTAAATGAGAACACTCAAGTGTTGCAGTGTTTTTGATTTGATTTGATTTTTTTAAGAGTGCAACATGACCAAGGCCAAGATATTTGCGAGAGAGCAGCAGTAGGTATTTTTTGGTTGGCTGCAATTGAATCCTTTTTAATGCATCTGGGCAATTACTTAAGCGCCTAGATTATTTGACATTTGTGTTTAAAATACCTACTTGAATTAAAAACATTTTGTTAGGAACAAGCCACGGGATCATGTCCCGTTAGTACGTTGCTTTCAGTTCATTGCAGTTGATCCAGTGTGTTTTTCCATTGTTTTGAATTGGGCACCGTACCTCGTGCAGCTGGTCTGGTGGGATTAGCTTGCTTTACACAAGGATCAAGTATGATATTAGGTTTCTTAGCAACATCAATTCATTTAGGGAATATATACCAATTAGTTTAGATGCTGCCTCCAATACATATTTCTGTTGGAACTTTCATATCCCTCAAGAGCAAACATTTTGCTAAAAAAAGAACCAAGTCACTGATGACGTATGTTGTAAGCATGCATATCCAAAATTTGTTGTAATATATGACGAAATGTGGTTATTATTTGCAGTATAGTACCATTAAGCTCAATAACAAAAGTTTTAATTGTTATACAGAGTTCTATTTTCATTTTTACAGTTAAAAAATAACCTTTTTGTGCAGTTAGAATCTCCTTGATCTTCAGATATGTGTCCTTCAGGTGTAATAACGTTTAGTTATATTGACGAACAAGGACGCAAGTCCACACAATAGCAGCTATACTTGGGGCCGTCGTATTTTTAAAATCCTGAAAACAAAAAAAAGAACCCAGGTTGTGAAGATAGTTACATACATTCATTGGCTGATGGAAACCGCTGATGCAAGTTCTCTTGTATTTTCATATACACTCCTACATGAAGACCCTAAGATTACTCCAATCCTGAAAAACATTCTGAAACATAGGAAAGGCGACGTACATTGCATAATATCAAAGCGAAATATAATCTAAATTTAATGCAATCTTTAGAAGCTAGGAAAACAGCCAAATTGACGTTAATACAAGAGAGTAAATCGAGGGGACTGAGCGGAGAAATCACCACCGACTTTCTCTATTGAATTCTGTTAATCATTTTAGGCAGAATAAAAGTATTAATAAAGTGTTATATTTGGAGAGTTCATCAAGTGGATACTTCAATTCTGGACGTATTTAATTATTCGAGCTATATTGACTGGAATTTTGAAAACCAATGACTGTATTTCATTTTAATCCAAAATTGAAACCAAAAGAAAACTGAAAGGAATTGCCCTCAATATAATTTATAATAGAAATGGTGAGGAACCATTCACTAAAATTAAACGAAACTGAAGTCTTGGTGAAAAAAAAACATTATATCAATGAAAATCGATTATTAATTAAAACTAAAATACTGACAAAAAAGGCGGAAGAAACAAACTGCAGTAAAAAAAAATCAATATTGTAATGGAACTAATTATGGACGATAAATTGGGACCATTTTGGCTAGTGGTATTTGGCACGTTTCTTTTTAGTTTAAATTGAATTGTGGTTTTTAAAAATCATTAATTCGCTAAATTTAGTCACGAAGAGTATTTAAACAAAATAATTTAAGTGAGAAGCAGAAGTTGAAAAATATATATGATTTATTTCCTGTTACATGAGTGAAACATTATCGGATTAACTCATTCGTCAAGAGCTTTTATAGAAAATTTAAACCTTTCGAAATCCAAAATAGTGTGTTACAATGCTGACAAGTGCTGCCACACAGTGGTCAATGTGTATAACAACAGGCTCCAGTGTTTAAGACTGGACGTTCATTGGAACATACACGGAGTGGCCACTGAGTGGTACACCAACCTAATAGCGAGTTGATCCCCTCAGGTCAGTCTGAATTCGTCGGGGTATGGATTCAACAAGGTTTTGAAAGCAGGCCCATGTCAACTCAATTGCTTCCTAAAGTTGTTGCAAATGGGCTGGTGGTGGATCTCTACTCTGAGTAACTCCTTCCATCTGTCATGTTTTTGAAACCATTCATGTACAATCTAAGCCTTTTTGCATTAAAACCTATTTGCAGATGATATACTGTTGCTATGAAGCGGCACATCTGATCCGCAAAAAAGTTCAGATTTTCTTTGGCATTCAAACTTTGCTCCAATGTAACCCAATGTGTGTCAGAAAAACATGTCCCACACCATCACAGGAACTGGAATTCATCAGTTTTTCCAATCATCTACTGTCCAAGGTTTATCTTGCTGATTTTCCCTCTGAAGTGCACACACAGAATCCATAGGTACCTGACTATCTGCTTTAAATAACATAGTTCGAACAGTGATACCGTCACTGACTTTGCTGGAATGGTGCATCTGATAAAGTCGCAATGCAGTGTTTGTGTGTGTGTGTGTCCCTTTATCTTTTGTGAAATAATGATGGTCAGTAAGTATCTGTCGACTTCACATGAAACTTTTATTTCCACACACTGCAAGTTTTGTCTTAACGTATAAATGTTAGCTATGTTTAGTTGCACAAAGAGGAATGCCTGTTAAGCAACTTAATCATGAAATACAATTTTTTATTTATTTCTGGAGATTTGGTTTGCATTAAGTGAGATATAAATGGAAGATAAAACTTGAATCCACTCACTTAACAGAAAAATGATTGCCTACATGCCCATGTATAATTAAACTGAAATCCCGCTGTTGCATAAATAGTGGATGGAGTTCACAGCAGGTGTACCACAACTGTATGAGCAAATAGAACATGCCTTACTGATTGTTAACCTGCTCTCTTGGGAACGTCCAAGCACACCGCTGAAAATCGACTCGGGCTGACAGGACATAAAACCATTTATATATGGTTTTAGATACATAAGTAGAGTTCAAATGTACACATGTGCATATCATTGAAAACATTATTTGGCTGTGTTGAGGATGAGAAGTTCTGAAAATAAAGGAATGTAGATGGAAAACAAATTCTTTGCTTTGGTCAGTCTGAAAAACCTTATTCTTATCCCTGTTTTTAAACATTCAGTCACCAGGAGTAAAACTACAAGTAAAACTACTAGTACATGCAGATTGGCATGGTGGTTAATACTGGGCCCCCACAGCACCAGGGTCTTGATATCACTGTGTTTGTGTGGGTTTTCTCCCACAGTCTAAAGACTTGCGAATTAGATGGGGTGGCTTGGAACTGCAGCATTGGCTGTGTATGCTTCTGTCTCCTGACCTGCAATGGGCATCACACCCTGTGTCTGACCAATGACCCTGTCTCGAACAAGCTATGATGGAATATGAATAAATAAATGTACAACTGATAATTCAGATGTCTCTTAATGCATCTTTACATTGTACCCTTGGGTACCAAAAAATAATTAACAATGAAATAAAATATATTTTGTTCTGTCATTGTAGTATTCCTGTAATCATACTTGATTTGTAT
>JAOYSI010002024.1:2500-16480 GCA_025775065.1 Hiodon alosoides
CCCAAAACTTCTCTCAGCTCCCCGAGAATCTCTGTTCCCACATGCTGAGGAGTACACACACAAGCATGTTCACACACACAGACACGCATACACACACACACACACAGACACGCACTCACGCATACACATGCACACGCACAGACACACACACAGACACAAACGCACGCATACACATGTACATGCACAGACACACACACAGACACGCATGCCACATACACACGGATACACACACACGCACAGGAAGGGCGGTGGGGTCTATTGATATGGGAAAACATATTCCTGACATTTATTTCAGCTGGCATAATGAAAGCCATTATATATTTTTAGATGATTGAAATAAAATAACCTCTTAACCTTGGTGGTCTTTCCCGAGATCACAGGGATTCACTTCTTTTTCAGTGTTTTGTTTTTATTGGGTGACAGCCAAACAGAAGTTTTGGTCTCAAATAGGAAACTCTCCAAATATGACAGATATGCTCGGTATTCCCTGATCTCAAAAGCAACACACTTTTCACTGTCCCTTTACTATCACAAAAGTATGAACATGCACAGACACACATAGAAATCCTATATTTCCTTATCACTTAAATGAAACACCAAAACCAGCAACGGTGTTTTATTTCTTTATCGGGGAGACCAGCTGCACACCAGTAAACGTTCTAGCAAATGAGTCATTGCCAGGAATACCCTGGTGCCAATCAGCGCTGGAATTCTCCCCTGCACCAGATGAGGGGGCGCTTTGGCTCCCGTTGCCTGTCCTCCGTGTCGGGGGACAAAACCAGATTTCTGCGCTCCTTTTTGCCTCACCAGTTATTTTTCATTTGAAGGTAGTGAAGTCAATTTGCATCTCTAATTGGATTAATGATTGGAAGGCTCCTGAGACTTTATATTTTAAGAACTGCACTGGCCTACATGAAAGATGTCTCCAAGCCATTCCACCCCTGACTCTCAAACACATCTCCAGAACACATCTGCGTTGTCCTACAATACTTGGACCATAGCTGATATGGACTCTAAAACAAAATAATGCGTCAAAAATCTGCACAAATTGGACATAATTTGGCTGTAATGTACCGACGGCAGGGAAAAAGACACAGTGTGTCATGCCACTATCTGAGAATCCTGTTTAACAAGCTCCCCTTATAGTCAGTATGGGTAATGGTTTCCAGAAGAAGCCGAAAAAGCAGGAGACCAGAAAATTTCCTCATCCTCCATTATGCCACAGTGGAATAATGTTCCCACCTTTCAGTTTAGTTTAACATTGGATACTCTGTCATCAAACAGTTTCCCTGCTAATGTATAACATTCGCGAAACATTCCTGGAATGTTACAACAGTGCTATGTCTAGCCTAGGTGATAAAGGTCATGGGTAGTCATTGTGTTGGGTCTTTGTTGATCTGATTTATCGTGCTTTGCGTCTTTCCTTTCAGCGACTCTACCTGATCAAATGCCTCTGCACTCCTGCTCTACACATCAATCAACTCAACCCCTGTGCTAAAACAAAACTCTCAACGCAAAATTAACAGCCAAAGGTGAAAGTCATCTAAAAGCAAATCGAGTCACTAGATACTGATGGGTAAGTTATCTGGCTTTTTTTTGTTGTTGCTATTGGTTTCCACCAAGTTCCACTTCACAAACATAGTCTTTCTTCAGACCTCTCCATAGACTTCAACACAGTGGATCATCAGCTCCTGCTGTTCACTCTTATTGGCAAAAGAGTTTGCAGTCTTGCACTAACCTGTACTCTCATAGTCTCAGTTTGTCTCAGCCCTTGCCTCCTCCTACACTGTCACTCAACGCTGTGGTTTTTCCCCAATGTTTTTTTGTCATCCTGAATATACCTAGAGGGTCTCAGTGTGTTTCAGTCCATCGCCCCTTACTGTTCTCCTCCTACACTGTCACTCGACGCTGGGGTTATTCCCAGTAGTTTGGTTTTTTCCCTATCACTACTATATCAACGGAACTCGGCGTATTATCTCATCCTCCCACTGACTCCTGTTTCTTCGCAGACCCAGATGCACCCTGCCAACGCCAAGGCCATTATTGCATTGCTCCAGCTTGAATTACTTGCTCCGATAACATGAATTTTGCTACACTGATCCAGCTTTTCTGCTCAGCTGTGATCGCTTGTGGTATTTGCTACTGTGCTACTAGTGAAACTGTATCATTACTAGTTATCTTTTCATGTTCCTAGCACCAAATGTATTATGCCATGACGACTCTGTACGTCACTAGAAGGAAATGTGCATTTGGTAAATAAGTCGTGATAAAAATAAATTAATATTAATAAATAAATCGTAAACAATATTAATAACATCCTCCCATCCCCAACAACTTACTTCTGCTTACATCGGTATTGCGCATTCAAAAAGAGTAACCAACCAACCCATTCCGATGAAGCCAGTTACAAAGTCTGTGTTGACGGTCAGGGCATTCAGAAGCCCTGCCAGTAACCTCTGACAAGCCCAGACAGCTGATGCTGATGCCCAGGGCATACTTTTTGGAGCACATAGACATGAGTTCAAAGCCCCTGCAGCAGCTTTGCATTAGTCCACTCATTTTGAGATTCCTCTCAGGCGTCAGTTTAAATCCATGAAAACGGTTGGCGGCCCTTTTCTGCAACACATGGCAAGGTGAAAAAGCATTGCTCCTGTCCGATCTGATCACAGTGAAACCAAGAAAAAGCACAAATTATGCCTCTGACAAAACATAACCTTGGAAGAGAAGATGTCGGTTAAAAAAAATTGGTAACGCAAAATTGGTTTAAAAAATTGTTTTTACAGGAACCTAACCGATCTGTTGACCAGCGGGCTGGGGACCAGGAATAAACCTATGTGGAATGGCAGGAGAAACTGTCCAAGATGTGTGTGTCTACGAGTGTGTGTTCCTGCTCCTTTACTGGAATAGTGCCTCGGGTTCAAAAGGAAGGCTCTGAAGGTAAAACTTATCAGAGGCAAGACACTTCTGCTCTCTCTGTCTCTCTCTCTCTCTCTCTCTCTCTCTCTCTCTCTCTCTCTCTCTCTCTCTCTCTGCCAATCAATCTGTGATTCTGTAGGCAGTGTTCAGTGGAGAGTATAAGGGGCAAACTTCCTGGAAGAAAAGCAACCCGATCAATGCATACCAAGGCCCCAAATCTGCACCTCTTCTTTTTGTGTTGTGATAGAAATGATCAGGAATAGTGGTGTTAGTTTTGAAAATTCTTGCATCACTCAAGACCAGTGCACTGGTAGGGGGACGTGAAACGGAATCACAAAGATCAGCTGGAGAGATGAAATCAAAACACTGCTTATCGCTGAGATAAGAGATTTACAGGGGCAGTCGTGACACAGAACACATCCCTTATTATCCATGTTTTTAAACAACAAAAGCATTTGCAGACTTTACATGTATGTTTTATTTTTTGTTGGTGCCATTTCAGCCGACACAAATGCTGTCCACTACCTGTATAGTTAAAGACACTTTGAGGGGAAAAAAAAAGAACCAGTATATTAAAGAGGCATACAGAGAATGATGTTGGGTGAGTGAGTCGGCCATCAGCCCCACTGGAGAAGACAGAACTCTCCTTATTAGTTTTTTCCTTAAATACTTGACCATGAACAAAAAAGCGTTTTATACTCAAGTGAAATCCCAAAGGGAAATAATGGAGGGTAAACACAGTGATTTACAGTTACTGACAAATGGAGTGGGCGGGACACTGGGGGGTTGCTAACTAAATTGGCGGAACATCTGAAAACAGTAGTCTGAGAATTTTTTGACAGAAATTGTGGTTTGAAACATTTAATTTACCAAATCCTCTTTTTTATCAATCTGTTTATTCAAAATTTTAATACGACACGGCAAGGAGCAATAGTACATTATATTATTTACTTGCTAAGAAGACGCTCTTGTTCAAAGTGACTTAGATGGCGTAGAGTTTAAAAGTAAAGTGTTTATTTTACTGTAATGAGAATAACAATACCGGTAACTGAAATCAGAGTTTGGTGTAATAGGTACCCAGAAAGTCCAAAGTAATTACCAGAAGAATTTATATACAAAACCTAACCATATTCTTGCTTTACCCAGCGTTGTCTAACTGTTTTCTAATAATATTTGGGTCTCAGATAATGACTCTAACCCAGATAGAATATTGTCTCTAACCCAGAGTCCAAAGTTTTCTTGCAGGCCATAGCACATAGACAGCATTGACAGTTGTCAATCATATCCGTATTGCCTCTGATAACAGCTCTTTGTCGGTCCTAGTGTTTCTTATCCTAAGTGATGCCTTTGACACTAATGCCCCCCAGATCCTTCTAAATAGACTGGAAAGCAATATTGGTATTAAAGGAAGTGTACTATCTCAGTTTAAATAATACCTAACAGACAGATTTGTACAAATAAATAACTGAAGTTACCTGTGGTGTCCCACAGGGTTCAGTCTGAGGTCCCATACTCTTCAACCTTTATGTGTTACAACTAGGTTATGTGATTCGTAAACATGGGATTAATTGCCACTGCTATAAAGACAACACAAAGCTCTATCTTGTCTGTCAAACCAGGTGAGGCCCAGCATATTGCCAAATGACAAACTTGCCTCAAGGACATGAAAAAGGACTGAAATTTAACTTAATATTAAATTCAGGGAAAACTGAAATGATAGTCCTAGGCCCTTAAAAACTCTGAAACCGAATGACGAATCATACAATGCGTTTAGACTGGTTTTCAGTGCCTCCCAATTTTCTTATCAAATACCTTGGGGAAACAATTGACACAGATCTCTCGTTTGAATACCATTTAAAAAATAAAACAAAATCACTATCTTTTCTTCTTATAACTATTGCTAAAATCCATTTGCCAAAAGCATTTTCTCTGTCTATTTGATACAGATATTGTAATGCCCTTTTCCAGGCAGCCCACAGACTGTAACAAAACGGTTAGAACTCGTGCAAAACACTTTCGCTGAGATCTTAGCTAAAGCAAAACAATATGTCCACATAACACCAGTCTTAGCATCACAAGAGGCTGGCTATTTGACTGTCCCAAGAATATCAAAAACGAAATCAGGCGGTAGAGCCTTCTCAAACAGAATCCCTTTGCTATGGAATACTACCAAATTTTGTTTGTGAATCAGACTTCTCAATGTTCAGATTAAATCAGATTAAAAACCTATTTGCTCAGTTTGTCCTTTAGCCATGTTGGTTGCTGAGCTGGCGGGTGGAATGTAGCTAAGAGCTTTCCTTGCTGTCGATTGTCTATTAGTAGGCCTACCTTAAAGGCTACTGCCCTACTAGTGGTCTGGCTGTGTTCTTAGGAGTCGGGAAATGATCGTCTTCATGGCTATACTTCCTTCCCTTACATATCACCATACTTTTGCTTTTTTTATGCTTCCATAATTTATTAGTGCTGAGGCCACATAATGTTGTACAACACCTAATTAATTCCCTCTACATCCCCTTGATTGTCAGCTTCTAACTATATTTTTTCTTCCCCTCTCTCTAGCATGGGAAGGGATCAGATGTGGCCAATCCAAAGTAATCCAATCTCCAGCGTAGTCCTGGCACCAAGAACCAAGAGTTACACACCCCTTGTAGTTCAGCGTTGGCTATTCCTTTCAACCTTTGACAAAGTGCTAAAGCTGCTGAACCATCAATACAGCTCCTTACTGATTACAGTTCAACCCACTGAGTTTTCTGTTTTTTGATTCCCTCTGGACTTTCTCTATCTGTCTTCCACTAAGAGCTTAGTCTCCAGAGAGTCTTGCAGGCTAACTGTGTTAAACTGATGGTTTAAAAATGTGTTGCATTTTATTTTAAAGGTAGGGTGCACAATCCTGTTAAAAACTGGATTTTTTGGTCGTTATGGCTAGGCTGAAAGAAAATTACTAAGCTTAGCCTTCTGCGACACTTGGCAAAATGATGTCAAAATAACAAATCTCTTATCTTGCATTTACAATTTAGATACTTAGCAGATGCTTATAAGCGACACAGCTTGCAACTTCTACATTCATCCACTGATACAGTTGGATATTTTACCGAAGCAATTCAAGTACCTTGCTCAAGGCTACAACTCCACCAGCTGGCAACAAACTATTTATGTACTTAAAAGTTTACAAAAAGCAATGCAAATTAAATGATGAACTCACTGAATATCTTTGGGTATTGCACAAATATGTCTGGACAACAGAAAACAATATTCTTTATTGGTACTATCAACTAATTACTGAACAAGAGTATTGCTCTCTGACAGTCCGTGGATTACCTCAAACTTTGAGAATGTCGCTCAGCAAGTGGTGGTGGTCAGCACTGCGTTGCGCAATGAGGGCTGGTGTGGAACAGGGACCTAGCTCACCCTGTCAGTGAATGCACAAGCGGGCATTCCAGCGTCGCCCGGAATGGCGAGGGCAGTGTCAGAAGGGTCAGATTTCACGAGCTTAATCTCATTGTCTTCACCGAGAAAGAATTCAATAGCAAGCGGGAGACGAAAAGCTTTCATTATGTTAAAAAACAAAACAAAACATGGCTTGTGAAGAATAAAAAAGACTCTTTATAAGTCAAAGCTAGACCTACATTATGGATAAGAAACTTGATTCAAGCATTCGACAATCATGTTTAGCAATCACAAACGTCAGCGTATCGCAGTTTCTTGTTTTCTCTGCTTGTTTTACACCAGGGTAGCTGAGAGATGTCAAAACAAACATCGACATCACTCGACAGATGCCATGTAACTGGACACCTATAGAAAAAGCAATGGCTCTTGCACTTACACACATAAACCATATGGCTCAGATACTAATTGAATCTGATTTAAAGCTTCTAAAATCATATAAAGGGGGGGGGGGGGGTCTTGTTAAGTTGAAGACAGTTTTTTTTTTTTGCTCCAGTGTGTTTACACGTTGCACTATAAAATTATTATTTTATTTTTTTATGTACTATGCATTATAATTATTTTCACTCAGGTTATCACTTTTTACTATTTTATCATAGGTGCCTGACAATAATAGCCATTGCTAACCTGTTTAAAGACAGCTTCCATCTGTGTGGAAATTTGTCCCTCCAAATAACCACATGCGCACATTCTTAATCCCACACGCGTCATCCATGCGCTTTTAAGGCACTCACCGGTACGGCATGCCGGTCCTGCAGGCAGTGGTGTCCTCTCTCGCCAGTCCAAAGATCTGGAGGTACCAGTTGGTCTCCAGCTCCCGGATGAGCGCGGCCTTGCGAGCCCTCTGCTGGTCCTGCTGGACGCTGCTGCGATTCTCGCGGCTGTTCTCCTGGGTGCTCCGCACGGCGCGGCTGCTGCCCAGGGATGCCACTGATTGCTTCCTGAGTCTGGTGGGTTCCTCATGGACCCCCCGGCCCCCGATGGAGCTGCTGCGGGCTGCGATCATGCCGTAATCCCCCCTGGTGGCGGCCAAGAGTCTGGTCCCACTCCTCTAAACAGCCTGTCCACCACTGTCTCTCAAGCACCCGCCTAGCCAGCCTGCGGTTTGAAATACACTCTATCCCCTTTCGATCCTCTTCTCCCTACTCTTATAACCTCATCCTTGTTCTTAAACTGTAACCAGATCCCCTGCTCACCCTCCTTGTCCACCAGCACCAGAGAAGAGGGAGAGGAGGAGTGAAGGAGGATTCCATAATGTTGGAGACACTTTTACAGGCAATGCCCCACAAGATAAGAAATCAATCAAATATCAACAGTGGTTGATGCAGGCACCCCTCCACACCAGCCATCAGACTGTGAGCTGCTCTGTTTCTCAGATGCACGCACATACGTCCTTGTTTCCTAAAGACGGGACATAGACGTGAAAACCCATAAAAAATATCATACCAGTCTTAGCGCCATTCCTTTCTCGTGAAATTCTTTCTTCATTTACTGTCTTAAAGGAAGGTTTCCCACCCTCACATAACTGTTTATAAGCATCGTTGTCATATCAAGGGTGACTTTTCCAAAGGAATTTAATACCATCATTAAGATTCACAGTTAATACAGAAGCATCCACTTACATGGTTAGATGGTTAATAAATATTTTTGTTTTTGCTTTTACAGCAGGTAAAGATATGGTATATGGATCAATATGAAAGTGACTCAGTTTCTCCATGACATACACTTTCTCATACAAAGATTACATTAAATCAGGAGAAGGCCTGATCATACATTAGTTCATTCTGGATAAAAAAAAAAAAAAAAGATTTGATTTCTGAAACTTTTCTTAATTTCTTATTACTTACGTCTATGGACTACAGAGTCATTGACAAGATAGGAAAGGATTAGATTTGTAAAGACTAGTTCACAATGCGCTTTTGATGCTGACTGCTGACTTAAACACACATTAAGAGCCAGCAACCCCTGGAAGGTATCTCAGATGATGCCCTTTTGAACAGTTCAGATTAAGAACTGGCCAAATCTGAACATGGTACAACAAATATGTTTTCATTCAACCTGTGCTATCCCTGATTCCTGATTCTATTAATACAAATTAAGTATCTCAAAAAGGAGCATGACATGGTACAAATCATTCGAGCCAGTTTAAGAACGGAAAGAAACATCCAGCAACCGCAACTCCCCGTCTTCAATTGGAGGATCTGGTATTGTTTCAAGTAATTAAAAACAGCACAGATGTATCAATAAGTGAAATGCAGTACCTTCTTGTCAGAAACCGGAACGTATTTCTAAGAAAAAGTAAACTTCCAAACTTCAAAACCATAAGCATGTACTCCACAAGACATGTTAATATAGATATGAGCCTGGTCGAAGCGCTGATGCTCAGAAAATTAAGGTGGTCTGTATAACCCATTGTCACAAAAATTCCACTATGCTGTCCATAAAAAGAGGATTTTGGAAAATTCTTTAATCATAAATTACAGCTTTCCACCAAGCAACATATTTTGGAAACTTAAATTGGAAAATTAAATTGGAGTGCACACATTCGTGGAAAAACTTCTTGATTCCTGCACCTGTATTTCAGTATCGGCTTTGCCGGGATGGTTGATAGGAATATGACATCCATTCACACAGCCAATGACTCCAGGTAAGTTCCCCTTTCATATAACCTTTTAATTATCTTGTGCAACCTCATCAGGGAATGGCTATAATTTCGCATAGCATTGGAGACTTTACAGGCTATTTTGCATACATTTAACACTGCACAAATCTCAGTTTCACAATGAAATGTTCCGGTCGCAAAAAAAACCCTAAAGTAATTGACACTAGTAGGTCAGCTCCTCATATGAATGGTCTTATAAAAGTCTTGGCGCAAGCATTTTATTTGCACATGCAGAAATGGTCAGGGAAGGTAATATCATTCAATGGGTCGCTGCTGTCTATTACCGGTCTTCTGGATAAACTCCATTAATCTGAGGTTAAACAAACCTCCTACTATGGATGGGCACGAGCATCGAGTACTCGCAAGTGATAGCAATGATTGATCATGACAACACAATAAATGCGTGAATGAACGTTTATCGAATGTATAATCTTGAAACTTCATGAAATATATTTTACACCGATCCAAGTCCAGTACCAAACAAGACAACATAAATGCTTCCAGAAATGGAGCCGTATCTTCATAACATAAAATCCTTTAAATTGGTTACAGTGGCATTGGGGCGGGAATTTACGGTCCACTGAGAGTGAACTGAACAGTTTTCAGAAACTTACTGTGGTCAAGGAGGAGGTTATCTGTAGCTAACTATGGCTTCGAAAACGCGCGGTGATGTGTGGAAACACTTCATAAAAATTTAACAAAACACAGCGCAGTGCAAGTTATGCAGCGCAAAGCTGTCATTCAACTCTACCACTAGTACACACTGCGGCATCACCTCGCATTTAAACGCAAAATGTCGAGCGAAAACGAAGACGCTAGCCAGACAAGATTGACGTCTTTCCCCACAGCCAGGCGTACGTGCGATGCTAGCAGAGTTGAGAGAACAACACAGCTGTAATAGCTGAAATGTTAGCCAAAGATTTACTGCCTCTAAGTTTTGTTGAGGGGAAATGATTTAGAGAAGTAATGAATTACATTGAGCCCCAATATGACGTGCCTTCTCGCAAGACAAAACCCGAAAGAACAGACACTATACGAAAGCAATGCTCCTTTAATTAAAGACACCCAATCGAAGGGGTTGCTGTCACTACTAACTCCTATATAACACTAACATGCCACTAAATCAGTGAATGGAAAATTCACAGAGCAGTATTAGAAACGGTTATTAGCACGGTTTCCATGAAAGACACACAGCTGTGAACATAGCTAACTATCTAAAGCGTGCATCATAAAAGCGGCTGTCGACGTGTTGGCATGTGTTCATGTGTTCCGTTTTCCACCGCAAGTCTAGTTGTGAATAGACTGCGCACTCGGCTTTCACCTGAGCATGTAGACCGGCTCATCTTTTTAAATAAAAATATGTAGGCTAGCTGCATAGCTTGAATGAGTCAGAACGTGAAATTAATACCAGGGTGTTAACAGTGGATGTTAAGTTTACAAAAAAAATGTATCGATGTGTTAACAGTGGAACTTTTGCAATATGTGAGGTTCAGTAGCCTAAGGTTCATGTTCAAGAAAATACTGTTGTTGAACTGTGAATTTTAAATAAAATATCCAATTATCCAAAGTATACACTCGTTGCGAGATCAACTTTTCTCTGTGGAGTACTCCAGCTGTCAATATGACCAAAATGCCCATCCCTAATTCATACTCTTGCCTGGTTCTGGAGTAACTGTCGTTTTTTTTTTTTTTAAAGCAATTTTACACTTAAAATTTGACTATTTTAAACCTTATTTTAGATCATTCACTGCACTATGTTTTGCAGTGGTTACAGTTAAAATACAAGGTTTACGCATTGTGACGGGCCTAAGTGGGCATTTCTATCCAAGGTGAAACTGAGGGTGTGTAAAACGTGAGCCATACGATCGTAGGGATAGAGAGAGACGACATGGCAGTGATAGACTGGTGTGAGTATCATCTGTGTGCTTTGTCAGAAGATCAGGTTGATGGCCAGGACTGATGGGAGACACAGAGGGAGCACCGCAGAGCCACGCCCGTCTGTGCGACGGAAACAGTGAGAGAGGGGGAGGTAAACGGAGACGGGATACAGAAAGGCTTGACCCTTTGTGACCCACCCTTTGACGCAAACGAAACCTAAGAGTGGGCTGCTACCATCCGCCGCATTACACAAGCGAGCACCTTGTCATTCAAGTCCAGCCCTGTAATGCAGACCAAAAGATACCGTGAAACGTGCAAGTGCTCGGGCCACAAGGGTCACACGATGCGAGGTTCTGAAAATAAATCGCCCCGTCTCTGCGTCTCCATGCAAACACGCAAGGCTTCAATATTCTGTTTTGCGAGAAAGCTAAACCCTTAAACTCAGAATTTAAGGACATTTCTTGTTTTTCCTGATATATTGGGCAAAATAATTTTTCATATTAACGAACATCTAAACCTTAGATCAGATGTACCATTTTCCAGAGTTGGTAACAACTTGTGTCTGCAAACACCAGCTCTGCTGAGTTTTCCTCCATTGTTGCTAAGGTTGTTACCCTGTCTGCAATCTCCTCTCCACCCTTCCTAAATCGGTTTACTGGGGCTTGAACACAGGCTTGCGCTTTGACGTGAGAGATCATTTGTTATCATTACACAGGGCTCCGTTGGGAAGACACAGACTATGGCTATCCCTCAGAACCCCAAACCCAAACCTGCACTCTCTAGAAAGAGCTGTGCAGAAGCCAATCCATGGGAAAAAAGCAAATGGGAAGATTTTTGGATTGGACTGAGCATCTAGGAAAGACCAAACATTTTTCCAATAAATATCATTTTATGTGGTATCCAGCACCTATATTAGCCAAGGGACAACTATTGTGACTATGCTGGTAATGGCTCCCAGCGATTGACCACACTGGTTGAATTAGTCGTTACAGTTTTAAATGAAGTGGCTCTTTCAGAGGCTGTTCAGAGTAAGAGCGCTGTTCTGACCAAACAGACTGTAGATGGACACGGCAAGTCATCCAGAGTCACTCCAGAAGAATTCACTGCGGTTGGCTTTGCTCTACGCACATTCACCAAAGTTTTATTTTCAAAACCGTCGAAAGCTGACCCTCAAGTCTTTGTGAACGTTGCCTTTTCTCCTACTTCTGATTAAATAATATACATAAATTAATGTGTATGAGTGTGCGTGAATGGCCACGTGTCTCTGAGTTATCCCCTCTGCCCGAGTCATGTGGCTGTGTGACGGGCTGCGTGGGGATATCCTGTAACCAGCTAGACGGTCGGGTATCGTGTCACAGGAGTGTCACATTCTGGTCGAAGAGACAAAGATCTCTGCATGAGAAGTGTTCGTTCACAGGTGTACAAGGGCTTTTCTGGACCATCTATTTTCACCAGCCAGGAGCCCTAACGTCTGGGCATTCGTTCCATGAGCTTGCTGTTGTCATACACATTTGCTCAGCAACAACAGAAACTGTGTTGCTTTTTAAAATCTATCCAGTGAGGGGAGAAATTAGGTTCTGGCTTCTTTCTGGGGGGACGGAGCCAATAAAACAATTTATTCTCTGCTGCACAAAAGAAAAGTGTTAGCTCTGTAATCCAGATGTCACATCAAATCACCTCTTTAAACGAGGGGGAAAAAAGAAAAGAAAATTACCATAATCACGCAGTTCATGTGTTCCAAGTCTATCCAACCTTAGTCATCCATAATAGCACTTTATTTGCAGTAATCTGACAGAAAAGAATATGTGATTATTTGTTATGGAACTAGATCTGTCCATTAAAGACACAAAAAAACATAATGTGATTGGTAAAATGATATATAATTTGTTGAAAAATGTCTTCACAACTTCTAAAACCGAGAGAGAACAGGAAGGTTTAGCATTGATTTTAATTCCTCTCCTGACTTAATCCTACAGATTCTGCGGAGAGGATAATTTAAGTAACGGGGACTGAAACATTTTCAAATGTGACTGTATTGTGATCACAATTGTGACTCCCATCACCCTTTACAATTCACAGAGGTCTGTGGATTATGGCTAAAGGTTTTCATTTCAGGCTAATTGGTACTTGTTTTTTTGCAATGTTTTTCATGTACAAAGTATTGGCTGTAACAACTGAGGGTCATGGGAAAACATGTTACATAAGCTTTGGGGTATACTTCTAACTACACAAGTTAAAAAAGTAGTTTATAAGAAGAAGTTAATACATTTAAAAAAATGAAATTAGGCCAAACATAATAGATGTTGATGTGTGAACCTGAATGTGAAATTTGAATATGTGAACCTGCAATGTTTGCAGTGGAATGATATTAATTTCAACAATGCATTTTCTGCCCCCTAATGTTTGAAACCAATCATTGCATGGCACTCAAAAATTCATGAAGTCTCAGGAAAATAACTCAGCATCCCCCATTTGCCTCTTTCACCAGATACTCTTATGACGTCAATATGCATAGTGAATGAGCAACTGTATTCTGTGCTTGGCGGACTTGAATTTACACCCAGAAGGCGCGATGGGTTAGGGTTAGGGCATGAACACCAGCTATCAAAAATGAACACCAGCTATCTTACTTCATAACAGTGCCTAACTTTTCATCAGCGAACACACACCTTCAGTCAAGGACGGCATTTTTGAATATGACTTCCAAAATGCCTTTGGCATTCATTATAGATGCATGGTTCATGACAGCCCTACCTGTACAACATTGGAAAGCCAGGGTGGCTCGCCGGAGCATAACCGTCACTATTATCCATCACCGGTTCTTCATCTGATTCCTCCGGACTTTATTTTTCTCTTTTTCTTTTCCCCTTAGAAGTGGAACTTTTCTTCTCTGCCATTTCAAAAGAAAGTACAGACCAAAAAAAAGGAAGACTAGTAATTCCCCATACCAACACTTAAAATTGCCTCATTGTGCAATAATCTTAGTCAATAATATTTATTTAAACAAATCCTACCTCTTCTGCACTACATTCCCTTGCACTGTATATTTGCACTGATTTGTATTTTTATTGTGTACACAC
>JAOYSI010002028.1:0-16474 GCA_025775065.1 Hiodon alosoides
GTGTGTGTGTGTGTGTGTGTGTGTGTGTGTGTGTGTGTGTGTGTGTGTGTGTGTGTGTGTGTGTGTGTGTGGAGGGATGAGATCAAGGGCGGATGAGAATCTCATTACTTCTTCATGTGCTAATCTCAGTTAAGATGAAAAATGTCACTCAACGTCTCTGCACTCTTGCTCGTTTTCCCTCAATGGTATTGGGGAGATGAGATGTAATGGTGTTTCACTCCGGATCTTGTAGAAACAGACCAGCAAGGGGCACTGTGCGGACGTGCAGCAAATGCTACCTGCCTCTCTCCCCTCCGAGCCCTGCTCCGCTGTAGCTGCTGTCCCCGTAATTCATTGCTCTCCTCTTCCCGCCCCTCCTCGCATGTCCGTCCCAGGCATGGCTTCCATTTTGATGTCCGCCGCTGGACTGGGAGTTCAGCTCACGAGCGCCCCGCTCCCCCAGCAGCCCTCGGGCAGGCCCGTGAAATCTCACAGCGCCGTTAGGAAGGCAAAGAAACAGCCCAGGACAGGTAGCAACCCGAGTTCTCTGCGTTTGGTAGCTTTATGTTGAGTTTGTGTTTGATGCAGCAGACTCCTCTGCCTAGTTTTCAACACACAATCACATTTCAGCTAATCCACTGGAATGTTTATGTCTAAAGATTCATTCCCAACTTCATGTTAATGGGTTTTTTGTGTGTGGGTAATAAAACTACATATAGGATGAAGAATCATCATGACATGAAAGGCAATAGGTATTGGTCTCATGGCTTTTGTATTCTTGGTCCCGGGACAAGCTGGGGTTTGAGTTCTGATTCATTGTACTGACATTAGGGGAGAGCAGGCTGTTATTAATCAGCACTTCTGCTGAGTTAGCATTGCTTCTGGACGTGAAAGAGGGATGAAGCTTCGATCTTATTTGGTTCACACAGCTTTTAACTATAATTCATAAGTCATCTAGGGCAGCAAAAATATTTATACATTTTTTTCTCCAGAACATGGCACTTAACCACAAGGTATTTTCACAGCAATCAAATAAACAAACATTACAACGTTTTACTTTGTCTTTCAAACGGAGCATCATGTTGTCGGTTTTAGTACCGTTGTATTAATTAACAACAGTGGCACTTACATTGACTCAACTCCCACAAATAGGTTGTTTTATTTATTTATTTGTTCATGTTTATCCTCAAGTAAAACTTTGTACAGATGCAAACATGTGAGTAATGGTAATATAAAAAAATAAAAAAAAACAAGGCAAATTCGTTATTACTCATGGCTGAAACCATGTTCCCTGAATATATGCCCGGAAGTTGACAAACTTATTTTAAATGATTTCCCCTTTACTCGGTGATGTATCAGAAGTTGTGTCCTTCAAACTCGACCCTGCATTGATCTGGTGGCGACAGCCATCTAATACCAAGTGCTAAACATTGCTCTTGCCCCTATAGATGCACAACATTGCATGGATTTGGGTTGCACAAGTTTGCTTGCTATGTCCCATTTACTGCTGTTGTTAAAGTTCTATCGGAACTTGTTTAATTCTGTGCTAAATAGAAAAAGGAAAACAACACTTCAGTTGTGCAGCCTCAGTTGCACATATTTCCTCTTTTAGTGTGGATTGATTCCCTGCCTGACCCCTTTGCAGCTTGACGCCGCTCCATACTAACCTCCGAATGCTCTACCTACATATTGACTTCTGCCGAGCACACAGTGCCTATAGGAAGTATTATAGGAGTTTGTTGTATTGCTGTTTGTTGTATTGCCACAAATATTTTTTCTCCTTGATCTACACAACCTACTCAACATAATGAAGGGGAAAAATTACAGCTGAGATTCTTTTGCTGTTAGTCGTTACCATGTTTGCACATCTGGATTGTGCAATAATCACTCATTGCTTTTGACAAGTTCAAGTTGAATGAGGAGCGTAGGTGGACAGCAATCTTGAAGTCCTGCCACAGCTTTTAATTGGATTCCTGTCCAGGCTTTGACTGAGCCAATCTCTGACAATCTTTTTCATGTTTTAAAGCCACACCGTCTGCTTGTGGTCATTGTCCGGCTGGAAAGTTCATCTCTGTCCCAGTCTTAGGTCTATTGCAGACTGAAGCAGGTTTTCCAAAAATGACTTCCTTTTTGTGACTTCTATACAGGCCAGATTGGTGGAGTTATTATTGATGCATGGGAAATTTCTCCCATCTCAACCACCATCGTTTTAGGTCTTTCAGAGTTGGTGTCTTCTCTGAACAAGACGGAGAGGACGACCTACTTTAAGCAGATTCTGGGTGGTGCCCTATACCATCTGCTTCCTAATGATGGACTTGACACTAAATGGCTTTTTATCCCCCTCCCCTGATCTGTGCATTTGCCTATTGTCCTGGAGTTATTTTGTAAGTTTATTGGTCTTCATGGTAGTATCGTGGCTTTGAATGCACTACCCAACTGTGTGACCTTAGAGATTGGTGTATTTAATCTGAAATCATGTGAATAACTTTTTTGCACAAATATGGACTGTGCGAGTTCTCAATGCAATTTGTTGCAGCTCATTTTTTAGTATTAATTTCTAAAAATAATTAAATAATTGTAAGTTTGTGTAGATTCTGAGGGGGTTTAAAAGCTTTGAGTTCAAGTTGAATTAAAAGAATAATAAAAAAAAAAGTTTCAGGTTGAAAACTTAAATATGTTCAAGGGGGGTGAATACTTCCTATGGGCACTGTAGATTCATTTTTTTTTTAACCATTTACATGCCATGGAATTCTTCATCTCATCCCTGTGTTTAAATTAAACTGATTTTCAGTTTTCTTTAGGTAAATTAGGACAATATTATGTTGTCTCATCAAATCCATTTAAAAGAACCACTGTCATCATTCTGTTCCTCCACAACCCATATTACCTGTTCTGAAGCTGGGAAGGGCCCACCAAGTTGTCTAAAGACAGCCTAAAACATGAGAATGCTAAAATACCAAATTAACTGATGACTATCAATCATGCTTCACTGTGGTGTCAAAATCCTGACTCTTTCTGCTTCAGCCATGGTTAATTCATGGTTTATCATGAAGTCGGTATACCGAATCTGATAAAACCACCAGGTTACATCAGTACAGCCATCAAATTTTTTGTATTTGTTGGGTGGTGTTGTGAATAACTGCAATAAATTATGTAATTCCTAATAACTATTTAACAGGTAACACTGAAGACTGAAATAAGTTAGATATGGATGGTGACTGACTAAAGGAAAAGTGATAACTGAACAGGAGACTGTGTAATGACTAGGTTAACGGGGAGATGCAGTGATGACTGATTTTAATGGAGACGCGAGAGAGATGTGCAATGGAGGAGTGATTACGCTGCACAGTGATGACTGATTAAGCGGGGCCTTCTCTCCTGCAGCTCCAGAACATGATCCAGAGGAGGTGATCCAAAGATATGTGGAGAGGCTTTCTATCCCCCCCGAAGAGGTGAGTCGGTGACTTTCCTTTGACAGTACTCGCTGTTGTTCTGCAGTACCTGATTTAGGCTACCTCGATACGATACCCTGCATTAGATCTTCGATCTTAGATATTCGATATTATCACGATTCTTTGAATTTTATGTCCATTACATGTTAGATGGCTGTCATATAAAAATGTTCGCCAGTACAAAGTGGTAGAGGCTAAAACACACTTAATGCTCCAGCATGGTGAAATGCTTGCTATTTTATTTTCTGTTGAAACAAGTTCTCTTTTTATATAAGAAATACAGAAAATAGTGTAATCAAAGTCATTGCCACCGACTGTTAAATACAACTGTAAAGAAAGCTTAGTATAAATTATATTAAAAGAGAATGTTAATTCAGGGATGAGTGTAAGGAAAAACACCAAGTGCCACTGGTGTTTCAAAACTTACAGTACTGTAAAACAAAATAACACAAATACTTTTCTCAAAGCTTTTTATTACTAGTCAGATGTTTATATACAGGGATGTCTTAGAAGTGCTCTAAGGAATGAAAATAATTAGCTGTTTTTATCAAAACAAGACTGTCTTGTTGCACAGAAGGCAAATTTTTTACCAGAATTTAAATTTCTAACAAAACAAGACTCTATCTTGTAGCACAATAGTACTACAACACACTTAGGCAATTTAGCAAGTGGCAAATTCTATGCCAGAAAAACATGTTAATGTGCTCGTGGGTGAGACGGTTTTGTCTTTGAAAGTTTTTGTTCTTTCAAACACCCCCTACATTTTGGATGTCCACCTTCAACTGGATTGCCACTTTCATTTAATGGATAACCAAAATATTTTACACTACACTTGTGGAATTGGCTTTAGAAACCAGCTGTTCTCCTGCGTCCGCCATGTTGTTACTTGGGCAGTACTGTATTTAAATTTTCCGGGGACGCGCAGCACAGAAAAGTAATTTTCTCCCGGTATATGCAAAAATATTTTATATTGTTTTTAAAGCACACAGTTAGTTTTGTTTTGAAGTCTCAAAAAATAAGACAGACTGAAAAACATGATATATCACCAAAAAAACGATATATCGATATTTTTTTTCACCCCGATATTCGGTGTCATATCATTTTTGTATCATGGTATTTCGATATGCCGAAATACCGCGGAACTCTAGTTTACACATATCTCCCACAGTGGAGTTTCAGAGATGCAAATTCTCCCAGATGCCCCACTGGAGAAATGCCACATGCTCCTCTGAAGTTGATTACTCTGATCATCCTTTAATTTAATCATACACATATGTTTGGTTAAAAAAAAAAGAGATGGCTGATATGAGTCCCTTAATTCAAATGTAATTTCACATTGCCTGAAAATGTAACCTAGGTCTTAGACCTTTTTATTTATTGAACTATATTATGAAACTACTGTTTTTCTGAACCTGTATAAATGAATGATGTTTAAAAAAGGTTTCCAAGACCATGCTATTTGCATTGATGCCAACATCAGAATTTCCGTTTTACTACAAATGGAAGCCAGTATTTCCCTGATCTGTTGGCCAATTCCTGATTTCTGGGCTGCATGTTTCAGGACTGCATCATTTGTATGGAGAGGCTATCCAGCCCATCTAGCTACGAGGGAGGAGCAGAGGCCCAGAGCATTCCCCCCGGCACGGTGGGCCGATTCACCAAGTGTGGGCACACCCTGCATCAGCTCTGTATGCTGGCCATGTATAACAACGGCACCAAGGTACACCTACGCGGTCACCAGGTCGCATGCCGTCGGGCTACGCGCTCACCAGGTCATATGCCGTCGGGCTACGCGCTCACCAGGGCGCATGCCGTCGGGCTACGCGCTCACCAGGGCGCATGCCGTCGGGCTACGCGCTCACCAGGGCGCATGCCCTCGTTGTAGCGTGGCTGTTCCTGGCTGTAGTGTGGCTGTAGCAAAGCTGCAAGACGAGACCTCAAAAAGTTTGACAGGGGAGGGAAGGATGGGGTACACTTGGTGGGTGATTCAGTGACTAAGACTGCTTAACTTGCCAGTGTTTACCAAGGGAGTTTGTCAGCATGGAACTCAACAGTGAAAGACAGCAAAAGGGATGGGTAGGTTGAAACCCTACTGTAAATGAAGCATGGAATGATTGGCCTGTATTCTGGCTGTGTATATGTATATCACCAAGGTACAAACACTCTGTATTTTGGCCGTGTATAACTATAGCAACTAGCTACACGTTCAATGTTCAGTGTTAGGCCTTAACTGAGTTAAACAGAGACAATAATGTCACTGCCAAAACACAGTAAGGCATCTTTGCTCTGAAGATCTCTCTCTCTCTCTCCACCAATCCCCCAGGATGGAAGTCTGCAGTGCCCATCCTGCAAGGCTATCTATGGTGAGAAAACAGGGACTCAGCCCAAAGGCAAGATGGAGATCTACAGTATCCCCCAAGCCCTCCCTGGTCACCCCGATTGTGGGACCATCCAGATCATCTATAGTATCCCTCCAGGAATACAGGTATGTCCTGGAGAGGTCCACTGGGTTGTGTGGTAATTGCATGTTGTATAAAAAGCTTAACTATTTCACTAGAACGTTCCCTCTGTTATCATATAACTTTGTGGAGGATGACCTTCGAGTACACACACATTGAGTTAGTCAGCAGTGAGCTTAGTGTGACCGGTCTGGTGCTAAGAGTGAGATGTTTCCTTGTCCTTCAGGGTCCAGAACATCCCAACCCGGGCCAGCCCTATACTTGCAGGGGGTTTCCACGCCTCTGCTTCCTCCCAGACAACGGAAAGGGTCGGAAGGTACATTGCCCTACAATCGCCTTCCCATCAAATAAGTTTAAGGACTACGGCTCTCAAGAGCTGCATTGCTTGCCCGCTATGGGTTACCGATCAATTAACCACTGATTTACGCCTGAAACATCCAAATAATGACTCCAGCTAATCCTTTGAGGGTTGAGGTTGAGATTGACTGAACACAAGCAGATCCTCCTGCCCTTGTGGACTGGAGGTTCCCCAACTGTAATTAGTATCCCGCAACGAAAACTGAAGCCAAAGCAACCGCAAAGATCTTTTGTCATTAACTGTGTAGTGTTTTCAGACATCTCGGATAACTGAGCTAGGAAACAGTTCTATACAGAAGGGGGTTTAATTGGCAGGTATATCAACCAAAGGTGTGAATAAGGATTTGTTATTTTAGGGTTTATGAAGCTGCTACCATATGTGCTGCTTTCCCTGAAATTGACACTTCTAGCTGGTATTTAAAGGTGTTATTGCGTCACATTGCCCAATTTAGCTGTGGAGAAAATGCGTACCAGTCAAGCATGGAAAATTTAGAACCAACCAAAACTCCTTCAAGGGGCTGCACAGATCATTAGTTTATGTGGTAATCCTCTGGCCTAGCAAAACTAACTCTGGAAGCTCAGAGATTTTTTATACAGCATTAAATGAAATTATATGGGCAACGGTACCAGGCAATACAGGTTAAAATGGCAATTTAGCTTTTAATAATTTCATACTATAGATACTATAACATATCTACGTCTTAACATAAATAACTCCTTACAATCTGTTAATGAGTCCATCTTGTTTTTTTATTCAACCACGGTGCCTACGGGTGCTCAATAAATCTGAGCAATTTTGCCTAGAAGAATTGTCAAAAATTGCAGGATCCAGATGTGGTGAGCTGGTAGAGATTTCCTCCGAAAGACTGACAGCTGTAATTGCAGCCAAAGGTGCTTCTACCAAGTATTGACTCAGGGGGTTAATACTTATGTAACCAACCAATTTTTTTTTTTTCTTTTTCAATTAACCTTTGTCACAATAAACACTCGTTTGTACCATCAAAATATTAGGTATGTTGAGTAAAACAAATGGTTAAAATCCCAATAAAATCCTATTTAATTCCAAGTTAAACAAAGTGTGGAAACTTCCAAGGGGGGTAAATAGTTATGCGAGGCACAAAAAATTGGCTTATTTCAAGTCAATGTAGTAAATCAATGCTAAGAAATACCATAATGAATGACATTTCGTTGGAAACTTGTTCCTTAAAACCAAGCTGTTTTACAAATTGGCTATGGATGTTAAAGACTTAATTTATTGCTATTATATTCATGTGTATGTATTGATATTTCTTCTTGCCAATATTCGTCACATTACCAATTAGGTAGGAAACTCACTTTTTTTTTATTTGACTGTTGCTAAATTTTTCAGCCAAAAAGTAATGTAATGTGTTTGATTACTTGAATTCTGTATATGGATATAAAAAGTTTAGGATCAAAAATATTAAGTATTTTATTTTTACTAGTAAATTTTTGAACGCACATATGCCGTTTCAAATGATTTGCATTCAGAAATAATACATTTGTTTCCTCTGTTAAAAATGCAGACTTTTTCAAGGTGAGATTCAGTCTGTTAACCGTGTGGCCGGCTGGTTCTTCCAGGTTCTGGAGCTGCTAAAAGTGGCCTGGAAGCGGCGACTTGTCTTCACTGTGGGCACGTCCAGCACCACAGGTGAACCGGACACTGTGGTGTGGAACGAGATCCACCACAAGACCGAGATGATGTCCAACGTGTCGGGCCATGGCTACCCCGACCCTAACTACCTGGACAACGTGCTGTCTGAGCTGGCATCCCAGGGTGTGACGGAGGACTGCTTAGGACCACAGACACGTGGCTGTGGGCCGTGAAGGGACTGTCCCCAGGCCTCCTTGTGGTTGTGCTGTGGAATGGCGGTATGGGTCCATGGGACTATTGTGTGGAGTGGAGAAACAAGCCATCTCTTTATTGGCTGAGCCAGATTTTAGGCCTTACCCCATTTACTTCTGAAAATCGTGGTGAGAATTTAGCCACATGAGATTTATTTTGGTCTTTAATCATCAGGATGCAGTCTTCCTTTCTGATGCCCAACTGTTAAATCCTACATGATGTCAATCTTAAAAAGCCAGTGCCTATTGGTAAACAGTGGCTGTTAGCCATTTATCAAAGGTGACTGATGTAACAGGCTGTGAATAAGAATATCAACGGTTTGCTCATTTATCCAACATGGTGAATGTGTCTCACAGCATGGAGGAAACCTTGAGAAACGCTGAGAATTAGTTTCTTGGCAAAGCCAGTGTGACCACGCCTTACCTGCAGGAGGTGCTGTGCCAACTCAAGTCTCCTTTGCAGTCTCCCTCCTCATCCCAAGTTGCCCTGCTCTTTGCCCTAATTCGTCATTAGGTCTGTTTGTATGTGAACAGGGGCTGTCTCCTAGGAGATGCATGGATCCGTAGTGTTTCCTGTGAATACAGGTCACGTGCTGTGCTTGTAATGTGAATCCTTTATGAAACGAGTGAGGAAGGGCGGTAATAGAATGCTGACAGCAATAAAGAGCCAAACTTTTTTCTTTCTTTTTTTTTACAGTGAATAAAAGAAAGCAAATCTGACACAGCTTACCCAAGCTTTTTTATTTCAACATTGTGTGTAAAATTGTCTTGCTTACTTTTTACATATTATACTTTATGCTTTTAATTGTGTCAGAAGGCTGGCATCACTGGAATAGCCAGTAGTTATAACTTGACACCAGTCATCAGTGTCCGCTTGTAGACTCCGTAGACTATGTAACATTTTGTTTTTTGGCATGGAATAATACTGCTGTGCAGCTGTGAATCATAAGTTATTCACCAAGCAATACTTTGTATTCCATTCTGAGGGAATACAAAACCGTAAAAAAAAATAACTTGAAATTTCAAATGTTTTTTGGCTATTAATGTTGCACACTAAATCAACATGGTTTATGATTATCTTTTATTACACAGCCAGATTTGAAGACTTATTAAAATTCTATGCCAATTTTATAGGAAATGTATAATTTATATGTTCGATCATAAATGACACCATAATGCGTACAGGAATCGCAGCAGTCCACAATACAGAGATTTATTTATTACAAAGTTTTCAGAGCTGGCCTAGTTATACAGTTAGGTCATAAGAGTTTGATAATTCAATTAAAATAATTTTTAAAGTTATATTTTATGTTATGAATATTCAGAAAACTTTAGGTTGTTTTCTTTATTAAAAAGTGAGTTTTGCTCTAAATTCGTTACGCGGATTTAGCTCATTATTGCATGCTATTTCAGCCACTGAAAGCTTCTTACTTTGGGTAATGACTAGATGCTGTTAGATCTGACTAGTTTAATCTGCTTAGACTCAAACTATTTTTTCTAAGGCTGGTGAGCCTAATAGTGGATCAGACATAATGGCATTGAAGGTTAAATACTAGATGAATTATGAAGTATAGATGAAAGGCTCACATGCTTCTTTGCCTAATGACGAGATACTGGTGATTTTTGAGATCAGTTGAATCGTAATTGATTACCATAAAGCTAGTGAGTGACAAAAGGCCATATTCACGATATGCATTATGCAAGCATGAGGATTATGTCAAGTGCATCAACAATTTAATCAACAATTTACAACAAGTGTTAATGTGAAATGGCCCCTGAAAAGCCCAGCTTATCATTAATATTGTACTGAACTGTTGGAAGTGAGGAAAAAAGTAGAAGCGTCTCAGTGAAACAACTCAAGTAGGTACTAAATAATCTGAAATAATTCTGACCAGACTTGTGTGTGTCTGAGGCAGTCTAAATGTGTGTTTTAGCTCTACGCAAAAGCTCCTGGCGAACATTGACCCCTGCAGGTTGTTGATGCTGTGAGTCTCCTCCCAGCAAAGGTAAGTGTGAAATGTGAATCAGGGAAGGCAAATATTCCTCCGCCTCGCAACCCGAAACTGTATTTGGAGGTTTTAAGAAGCCTTAATTTCAGCTGAACATTAACAATATAAAAAGGGTTACATGTTTCTATAATGAAATCTATTAAGAGCTACTCAGTCACATGGAACCATTTCGCTGGATGTTGCCAACTACAATATCAACGCAGCCTCTGGGAAAGACGGTATACCACAAATAATTACAAGAAGCAATTCTAACAAGGCAGTAGTAAAACCTAAATACTGTTTTTCCCACTAGAGGGCCACCTTGCATTGCACCAAAACCCTTCTCAGCATAATAAGTTACAGGCACAGTGAGGTTTATTAATTTATCTTTTAGAGAAAGTCTGGTGATGACCTTTGTCCTCTCAGGTTGAAATCAATGGTAAATATATTTTAGATGGCTTGGCAAGAATCTCACTGTAACTTCAACAAATGTTTATGACAAAGAAATGATCATCCTGTTGATGTTAATATTTGCCTGACAAATTCAGTCATACCTGCAAATGAAATGAGAAAATTTTCAATTAATTATTTTGCTTACAGTATCCATTTATCCTTTATATACTTTTATCCTATACTTTATCCATTTATATTGACAGAATTTGTAGAAAATCATCATTACTTTTAAACGTATTAAATGTTTAAACGGCTGTCTCTCCTGGGATTTGAGTCCAGGTGAAGAACAAATTAAGTAAAATTACAACCGCAATGGGACCTATTTTTAGGCTTGTTCTGTCTCCTCTAATAATTTGTTAGAAATTCCTCTCAGAGAATGATCAGAGCTGCTCGCAGCACCATAGTAAAATAAGAAGCCTGGTTAATCTATGTTGAACATGTTCTTCTTTGAGGTATTAGCCATAGTCATGGTGCAAGTTGATGATGCACATCTCCATGTGTCCATGTGACCTAAAGAGCTGGGTGATGATTAACTTTCTTCTTTAAAATCTTTGTTAATAGTTTTAGGAACTGGGTCTGCCTGGGACATGATGACAGACTTCATTTCATGCTAAATTTAGATAAATAAAAAATATATATATATATATATATATGGATCTTTAAAAAGATTTTAAAAATCTATAGGGTGTACCCTCTCAAGAATATTGCTCAGTTAAAATGTCTCACTAAATTATGCTGAAAAAGAAATCCACTCATTCATTAATCCAAGCATTAACTATTGTGATGATAGACAAGGTCTCGGGATTAGTAGGCTGCCAAAAAAAATCTGCTCTGATTTACCTTCAGCTTTTGCAAAATGCTGTAGCTAAGCAAACCAAGAAATCTGAGCGCATCTCTCCTTTGGTGCTGAAATACTTATTGATAGCCAAACGACAAATGGCACTGCAGTGATCACTTACTACATCCCTTCCCTAACATTCCTCAGCAACCACTTCACTCACAAAGAGCGCACTATCTAGCTCTTCCAAAAAATAAAAAAATAAAAATGGTTGGAGAGCCTTCAACAGCACCGAAATTGTGGAACAATGGGCCAACAATGTTAATCTTTTTGGGAAAATGACATCTCTATTTTCAATTTATAATCTTACCGAAACACCTCATTTGATTTGCAACCTCACAGAGAGTGATTCCTTGCATATCTCTTTTCTCCGTTATGATTTAAAGTTCTGTTTCTGATTTCTACGGCAAAATCTGAGCTCTTTTTACATGAAGTATGTAAATGGTTATGTCGTCACCTGGCAAACATTACTAAGCGTTGATTGCCAAAATAATTTTGACGAAATCAACTCTGCATGAATGTATGACAGTTTGCGCTACGTGGAGTTAGCTAAAGACAATGGATAATCCTCTGAGAAGTAAAACTGTTGCTATAATAGAGAACAGGAGATGATACCCTCTTGGCTCAAGTTGGTGCAAGGAGATTCTCAAAAAACTTGGTTGTTCTAACGGAGCGGAACTTTCTAATGCCGTGCGGTCGGAAAAGAAGTCTGAACTCAAGAAGACGGCAACATAAAAATTGATTAGTATTTCTCTGGGCCTAGGTTTTATACAATGCGTTACCTACATGTTTTATTTGACATTCAGAAAATGTCCATTTTTAACTGCCCACCTATAAGTTTATTAATAGTATGTTTGATTAATTTGAATGTTTTCATTAATTAATGGCCTTGGTTCCATGTCTAGAGTTATGGGTGAGGTAATAAACACATTTAGCTTCAAAGTGCAGAACTCTGCATGTCACCTTGCTGACTGATTCCAGGTGACAGATCTGTTCTCACAATCTTAAACATGTGCTAGCTACAATGCAGGAACAAAGGGAAAACATTTCTGGATCACAGAAGATATAACACAACATGCACAATGAAAACTTCAACAAAATACTTTTTTTATGCCTGCTAAATTACACTGGTTTAAATGCACATTTGCTTGAAAACGTGTCCACACAAATGTAACAGCAGACTAAGTACTTCACAATAAATCAGAGTGTCTAGGAGGCATTAATCAAGGGTAATGACCACCTCTACATTAAATAAGAGCCTAACCAAAAGGTTCCAAAGAGGATATAATAAGTCACAATATCCTCTTGATGAAAAATGAAACAAACAATATCCCTTCAATGATTGTGTTTGGTATGCCCTTTTCTTCTGGATGCCTGGATTTATTGTGCAACGGTGGTTTACGTGCTGGTTTCGGGTTATCGGACAAAAACAGAAGGCTTCGAAGCAGATAATAAATAAATATTTATAAAAATGTATAAAGTAGGTATTGCAAAATCCATGAGTATGGCCTCTATCTGCGTGCATTGATGGTGTTTCACATGAAAAGCACCAGTCAGTGAGGAACCATAGTCAGGTATCATTGATGCCTAGCTATTCAAATTTTGGTGCTTAAGCACTTAACATGCCTTGCATGTTGTAAATGCGGTTCTCTGATTTAAATCAGGTTTATCAGCAGACAAACAGCTAGCCCTATATACCTCTTTACGCGAGTGATTAAATGTTCAGTTGACCTTGACTTCTTAGCATGTTGTATTGCAATGACTTGATTTATAATTTGCCGACTGTATACTGGCACCCTAGATGGCACAGAGTACCCCAGCTTCAAGCCACAGTTGTTCGTTGACTTACTTCATGTGTTTAAATGCATTGCTGTGCATTAATGCTTTGTGTGGTCCTCACTTGTATGGTCAGATGGTGCAACCAAGATAAAAAGAATTGGAGGAGAATCCTTAAGGAGCCATGGCAACACCCCTAAATAATCGCAACCCTGAATGTCAGACCCCACAGGTAAATGCTGCCTATTAATAGTGGCTGTTGCTTTTAGGCAAGCCATTAAGACCATCTGAGGTCAGGATTAATCGAGCGGCGATAGTTAGTAGTGTGGAATACATTAGGAGAAATTACGGTTGCAGAGAGCAAGTTTTCTTTGTTTGTTAGTAATTATAATCCTCATTTAGAATGCCTGCAACCTCCAACCCTATCTCCACAGCCAATTTAGTTGGCTGAAACCTAGAAAAGGAGTAAACACTTTTCACTAAACATGGAACCTTTTCCATCTCACCCCCCTGCCTTGAATTTAATTACCTGGCAACAGAAAATGAGATGTATGTGACTCCAGCCATGTTAACAACAATGTGCCAGAGGAAGGTGTGTTTATATTCATCATAAGTCGCCAGTTCCTTGTGGCTGCTAAACTCTTGAGACTTTGGTGAAACTAGTACCCTATTTATAAAAGTTGCAGGTGTGTGTCATTGAACCACCAAGCAAAAACATATTCTCAAATAGTAGGTTGTCAGCTTTAAGCTCTTCAAGCTAAAAAAAACAAATGATAGTAATTTATTTTCAGATCCATGCACCCCTAAATGTCCCCAAAGGATAAATTAAAAGAACTGTTCTGGGCAGTTCTTGTGGGATACCGATGTAAATTTGCCACAGATGAAGATGATCAAGCAGTTTGCTCAAAAGGACATTTTTTCCTGCTTTGATTTTTCAATCCATCGTGTCTGTATCAAAATGTGATGAGTTATTAACCACACATAAACCACATGAAGCCCACCCTGCTGTCAGCACCCTCAGGTTTCTTTTAGAAATTTTTTAAAGAATTTGATGCCAATTGCTTCCTACTTCCTATCCAACAATACTATTGCAAAATATTTTTTATTTACTCCCTTTAGTGCTGGTAATCGTCTAAATGTAGGCTTTCTTTGTTATAATGATGTACATAGCAGTAGTGACAGACACCTATCTCTAGCACACAGCACTTGGAGCCTGTTTTGGTCTAGTAAATTGCTTCATTTAAAAAAATTACCCCAAATTAGAAGTTACATTTATTTTTCTTTGTAAACACTGTTTGAGAACTACATTTAGTCTATGCAAAAAAAGTGCAACACAGATGGGACCTCCTGTTTGATGAGCACTGCCATGCTTTTCAGTCAGCAGCAGTACCTCAAGGTTAAAAACCATCATTCTCATTTCCTTCAGAGCTCCCCTGCTAACCATAACCTTAACCCTTATGGGCAGTGCAATGCTAGTAATGTAGTCAAAGTCTTCCAATCTTAATTGGTTTGTTAAATAACATGTGATGCAGCAGCGGCCAATGAAAGGTCTTTAATGGAGCAAGACAAAGGGTGCATTGATAAGCGCTCTTCGGTATCTCTATAGTGCAATCATGCCCTAGCACTGAAAATGTTTTAACACAGTAAGTGAACTTGTGAAGCACCATTCTAAATAAACTTCTACTGAACTCATTTGCATTTCATGTTATAATCATGTTACAATTTTATGATTAGTACAAATCTAGCTAATCAACTGTTTGTGATTCACAATATGTCCCTTTTCAGCCCCTTTGCTAGGATAGAATCTTTTACAAATCATGGCATGATCGTTCAAAGGTTTGTTGGTAAAATGCTCTTGGAAAACTATTAAAAACATATTAAATGCAGCCTAAACTAATGCCGCTGTTGGTCCAAAGAACTACCACATAACACCAGTCTTAGCATCAGACCATTGTCTACCCTGGACTGGACCGATTTCAATATGTTGCTCCTAATCTGTAAGGCTATATATGAGATATACCTATTTAATTGCAAGATTTCCTAATCCAGTAGTTGCGTATAAAGTATAAACAGTTCAAGATCCAAACTATTAATTTATTAATTAGTTATATGTAATAAGGAAATTGGCCCTGAATTCACTATTCTGTAGTGAGTTATATTTTTACAATATTATAACATAGAGCGTAATACATCCCTCTCTTGTCACTACCCCGCCTATCTTGTGGTTCTCTCTGCTAGAACCAAAAAATGCAACGGCCACATGCTGATGAGTGGAAAAAGACCCAGCCATGGGAGGGGAAGGGATTAGCCTGTTAGCACCTCACTCTAACACCCACACACTGTGACATTCAGTGCAGGTCTATTTAAAAATGCTTTAATAGTTCTGTGCTGAGGGACTAGAACAATAAAAACGTTAAGAAATTGATTGCATTCGAATGTGTTAGGCATAGACTAGGTTTCATTACAGGTCACACAAAAAAAAGTCCTGCTTGAGACTGAAAATGGGCTTTTAGTTGTGGGGGACTGGTGTGGACTAGATTATTAAGATCCATCACAATGTAGTTGCGGCTCTTTAAAATGTCTGAGAGCTTTGTTTATTCCATTTATCAATTCATCACCGATCATGATGCATGGTGACAGCCCTTGGATCCGAGCCAGGAGACCTAAAAACAAAACAAACTCTTTGCAGTGAGCTTGAATGTGCCTGAGACCGTTTTTCATGTCCACTTGGCATCTGGGGGTCTGTTGTTATAAACTCTCTATTTCTGTGCATCCCTCGTGGGGATTATGGGTAGTGTGATGTTTGCTCATTCCTCATTGTACAACAATAGAGTGACCTGCCACACAATTTATCTCAGACTGGAGCGTAATTCTCTCCTGGCAAAAGACTGGCCTGCTTTAGCTACACAGGGAGGAGGGCTGTATTCCTATATTATACACAACGACTGGCCTGCTTTAGCTACAGAGGGAGGAGGGCTGCATTCCTATATTATACACAAAGTGTCACAAGGTGCAAAGCACCAAAGCAAAAGCAAACCCAAGCGCGGCTCCAAATAATTAACATGATTTTTATTAACTAAGTTCTTAAACAAACTACAAACCCATAAACGGAACAGAACAAAACAAAATACAAAAACAAGAACTCGCCCTGACTGAGGGGAAGTGCAGGGTTTAAATGGAAAACAGAAAACCAAGAGGGGAGGTGCTGGGCCAATGAGAAAGGAGGTAATCAAACAATCAATCAATCAATCAATCAATTTTATTTTTATACAGCGCTTTTCACATGTTGCCATGTCACAAAGACGCTTT
>JAOYSI010002029.1:0-11520 GCA_025775065.1 Hiodon alosoides
TCATTCTCTACTAGGTGAGCAAAGTTCTTTCTCTACTAGGTGAGCAAAGTTCATTCTCTACTAGGTGAGCAAAGTTCATTCTCTACTAGATGAGTTCTCCATTCAGTCAGCTCAGTCTTCAGCCAACATCAGCTCCTCTAGCTGATACAGGTTCACCACCTGTGTCTTTACTAAAGCGTAGATATATCAGTCAATGCTCACTTATCCATTAAAAAAGTACACCTGTTTTGGTTACTGGGTCATTGCATGTCCATGATTTATAAATGAATCGTATTCATCATTTATAGTTTTATCAAATAAGTCTGATTCTTGCTAGTACTGATTCAGTGAATAACGGAAGTGTTTGATTAACTGGACCGGTCAATAATACACAGTCCTGGATTAACACATTTGGCCTTGTGCTGTCCAATTGAATTGCCAAGCGTGCTACAAATAATGTCACATTGACCCAAAGAGCCATGGTGTTAGTGTGTCAACGCTGCTGGGTCCAGGCGATTGTATCTGGAATGCCAATATGGCCACACCGCTTCCCCTTAAGGGGATTTTCCAGTTCACTAACCTTGAAAAGGATCTGAACTCCTGACTCCGCGCTCCGTCTTTGATCAAGTTGTCACTGCAGGCGTGCCAAATACCATCCGAACATCACACAATTACAAGCCCAATCTCTCCCTCCAGGTCTTGTCAGTTTCAGTCCGGGTGAGGGAGAGGGTTTCCCTGAGCCATTCTGAAGCATTATCGCGGGCAGGTGTACCTCTGAAAGGTCAACACGGCCGCAGGTTTTTACAAGCGTGAGGTGAGTGCCACAGATCTGACCCAGCACACCCGGAGGCTCGGGTTTTTACAAGCGTGCGGTGAGTGCCACAGATCTGACCCAGCACACCCGGAGGCTCGGGTTTTTACAAGCGTGCGGTGAGTGCCACAGATCTGACCCAGCACACCCGGAGGCACGGATGTCTCAAGAGCTCCCTGCAGTGTTGTGCAGGAGAGGAGACTGTCTCGCCTCAAGCGTACCCTGCCTCGCTGCCTCGGTTCAACCGGGGGTAGAGACTGGTTGGTGCCGGCCATGTGCAAAGTGAGATCAGCGAACCTGAACCAAGTCTGCATTCCTTAGTCAATCTAACCGAATAACTGCTGTCTTCCTCCCATAGATATTTACTAGGCTCTGTCACAGCTACTAATATTGAATGATAAGTTTGATGTCAGACATGGAGTAAAAGGACTCTCCCTTAGGTCCTTACAGAACCATCCATCCATGGTTTATTAGGAAGGTAGGTAAGCTTAAGCTTTTGTGCAGTGAAATATTTTTATGAACAGCATGACATTGCCCAAGTAACATGCGAGAAAACGCAACTAAAATATACGTGCAAGGTAGGTGTTTTTGTTTACAAGCATTGCATCAGACTGAGAATTGACAAGAAACTGAATCTGCATGTAAAAAAAACTAATAAATAAATAAACGTAAAATTTGACAATCATCTATTTAGTGTGCTAGACCAGGGTCAGTGGCCAATTGCTTTCCAGACTTAAAATTGATAGGAAAAAACTGCATTGTATTGATTAGAATATGAATCTTTCCTTCTTAAGTAAACGTTCCTTCTTCTTTTTTTTTTCTGGTAGAATTTCATGGAACAAAACATCTCTTCTAATTTTATCATGTGTCCCAGATAAAACAAGCCTGGACCGAGCCTCCTTGTCAAGTGCGGGCTTAAAAATGTTGCTACACTGCACTCTAGTGGCTCCTTGTGAAATTTCCGAGACATTTCCTGGACGGAGGGAACAGAACACTGCTCGTTGAAATAACCCGGCAGAAAGTACATTACAAAACCATGTGAAGTCATGGCAACTGATTAAACAGTCACAAAGCAGGTTGAATTTTACAGGTTGTGTTGTTTTCAGGTGTTTAAATGACATTTAATTCAATTTTCAGCAATTGAATGGAAGAATCCCCCCTCCAGCTTCCCATCACACCATCTACTCCTCTTCATCCCGCCATAATTAAACCTTACACAATCACGTCTTTCAAAAGGAATTGGACGTTAACATCCGTTGACAGACCGACGTCAGATTGAAAATAAACACCTGTAACAGAAAGAGTTTCCTGAGTAATGAAAGCTGCAGTCTATGTTCTTTAAATGCCAGACAAAGCATGGTTGGCTAGACCACATGACCCTTAACAATGCAGTCACAGGACAGCAAAACAACAACGACAAAAAAAGCAAATTTCCGTATTTAATTGAGACGTTGTGGTAAAATAGCAGTTTCCGAATGCTGCTGTCTGCAGGTTTGGGAAAATTCGGTCTGAATGAGGCCAAGACGTAATTGTAAAGAAATGACATTGTCATTTTAAAAGAAAGACGCGACCCCCCCACCCCGGGGAAGAGAGCCACAGCAGCAATCAGTCAATTCACACATTGAAAAGAAAAAAAAACTCGCACCTCGGACGACGGAGTGGTGTGGGTTTTTTCGGCTGCATGTGCAGGAATAGATCGACCGAAAAAAGGGAACAGCCACAGTCCTGATTCACAGTTCGTTATACAATCTTTCATCTTTCATTTTAAGTAAATATAATTCGCCCTTTGCTTTGCTTCAACAGAAGTAATATGCTTTGTGCTTTTTATTTTTTTAATTAATTTATCAATTTATTTATTTATTTATTTGCAATGTTCTTTACGTTTTTGTTTGGTCGTGTTGCCAGGCGGGTTTCTACATACTGTGCCCAGTACTGTGGTCGCTGCGTCTAGAATTCGAAGTGTAAATTATTTTGATAATTTTAAAGTAATTGGAAACGAAGTATAATTGGACAGAGGCATCAGATTCAACCTCTTTAGAACGTGAGTGTTTCCCTACATTGCTGAATGCGTTTGCAGTCCTGTCCCAATGCACCAATTAACCGAGGGCTGGGGGTAAATTGTCAAAGGACAATCACAACCGTCAAGGAGAAATTCTCAGTAATTAAATCAAGACTTGCAACAAATGCTAATTTATTAGTATTTTCAGTTATTCGTTTTTACTTATAATCAGTTGACGAGGCTGATGTGGGGAACATGTGACTTCTTTTTCAACTTCAGTCTGGACATTTTAACGAACTGTCATATTCTACGTTGAAAATCGGCTTCCAGGTCACACGTGACACCCGACCCGGGATATAATATACTGGCGCAGGACCCTAGATGATCAGAATTATAAACGATAGACAGAATTTACTGGACCTTCTAGCAACTAACTCTACCTGCCTTTTACATTCAAGAATATTTGCCGGAAGGAGTGACAAACTTAGGGTCTGTGACCCAGAAAGTTATTATCTCTCTTCAGTAATGTTGGTTTTGTATAAAATAAATAATAATAAAATTAACCCTCTGTGAAAAACTCTGTGGGAAGTCTTTACTAAACACATAAAGCCAGATGGAAGAAAATATAAAGGACTGTGGAACAACTGAAAAGCAAAGTGAAATACAAGAAACAAAAAGTTTTGTTTTGTGATTTTGAAGGTACCGGCTCTTAAATTAATATTACCGAAACTCCCTCGTTTGCGTGAAATCATCTTAGCAAAGAACGTGTTTGCCCTGTCTCAAAACCCCGGATGGGTGACCAGAATTCCAGTATCGTTGTAAATCTGTTAGACATCTTGCTTAGTTAGTGGCATTCAGTTTAAATACTTCACATACTTTTTAAATACTTTCAACCCCGTCAGTTTTCACTGACATTACGCAATCTTTCACAAAAGGATATGATTTTGACCGGAAATGTTACATTCACTTGAACTATATGTCGATTGAGTTAATATATTCACATAATCAGTAATGTTGGCTTCCTCTAGATGGCGGTGCAATCCGTATAGTGAATATTCAATAGGTCCTGTCGGTCCGTCATATAACCTGGTGATTACGCGCTGTAACCCTAAAAAAAAGTGTGTTCTACACAAAATCACAAATTTATACATATCGATGTAGCTTCGTATATATTGTGCGCTCTAAATGGGCTTACCGTTCAATTCATAGCAAGTTTGTTTAAACATGTATTAATTTATTGTGGATTTACATCGATACGGTAACCACAGACTACAATTTGCGAACGCAATACTTCTTTAAATAGAGCCGAAACCATGACGACATACACAATGACATACCATTAACTGGTGTAAAACCTCTAGCGTTTCGACATCCTTTCCATTGCAATCACGTCTTCTAATTTCTGGCTGACGGATGCGGTTGAATGAGGCCATTCATGTTCTGTGTATTTTCGTTCCTAAAACCGTTCCTAAAATAACATAAAGGAAACTTCTGTTTGTGCGTTGTTTTTAATCCATGTATACGACGTCAACAAATTGGCGATGACATTCAATACAGAGGTAGTGTGATGGTTGGTCCATCCACTGCCCACGGTTTAACACAAAATGCTTCGTGTTTGAACTGGACTACACTCAACCACAGGTGTGAGATTGCGGGGAAGCTTTTCGGACTCAAAGGGGTTAAGATGACTATTACATCATCGGGTTCAGCAAAAAAAAAACCAGCAGCGGCCATCTTTCTCGGAGGTTAAGAACTTCAGTCCCAGGCAGGGAAAAAAATATCATTCATTTTATTGGAGATATAAATGTGTTATTTGCACCTATCTAGCAAGGCAAACACATCTGGGTAAGGTCCCCTTTCGTTTCGTTAATATAGCAGTATCGCGATATGACTGTCTCTTTGTTTTTGATGTGGTCGATACATGACCAATATTAAAAAGTACAGTAAGTGGCATGGTGATACAAAATTGCCCACATGCCTTTCACCAGAATATCGTACAATTGCTGTTGTTTACTGACGTACATCGCGGAATGGGATATCTGTGTCGGGAATCGAAAGCATTTGGAAGGCATGTCATAGCCCAGGGGCTCAGCTCATTTAAAAAGGTCCCGTTTCTGGAAAACCGGAACATTCGTAGTTATCACCAAGTCGACCCGAGTTATCTCAAAATAAACATATCAGTAGGGACGATCTTACTAGCAAATTGTGTGCGGATATGCTCATCAGTTTTCAACCCGCATATGCAGTTGTAGATGTGAAGTATGTTTTGAATCTGTTTTCTATATACGATGGTAGTTTAGAATTAAATAGATTGTTTAGGGCATGTTTTGTTTTATAATGTACATTTTAAGTGTGTTGTCTTGGTGGTCGTCTAAATTTGCAACGCACGACGCATAATTGCAACACAAAACACGGAGTGCGCAACTTCGCCAGGAAATCTGTCATTTAAAAAATGTGAAAACAGCGTATTTTACCGTATGTTTATCATTTTTATTAACATTATCCGACACCCACGTAACGTCGGTATTTTGTCGCTTAATTTTTACATTGCCTGATAGTCCTGCTTGTACTTGTGTGGTGGATATTATAATAATAACAACAGCATCGTGATAAAGTCATAATTGCGTTCCCGTAACATTTAGACACAGGAACTGTAAGCATGCAGCATTGGGGAAGATTATTTGTATTCACACTTAAAGAGCAGCTCGGCCGACAGAAGGCTTGCCTTCTCTTCGTTCTCCGCATTAATTCGGACCTCTCCCGCAAATCGACTGTTAAGTATTCCAGTGTCCCGCCGTTTCCAAACAGGCCACGGTTCAAATCATGCTGGACCTCTGATAGGAGGGGTGATGTGTGCGTGTGGCCAGTGGGAGCTCAGTCAAGAAAAGGGTTAGGCAAGAGGTTTACCCCCTTGGTCTGTCACCCTTAGTCTTTACCGTTAAAGTTGTGGCCTAGATGTCCTCTCACCCTGACGCAGAGTTTGTGAAGCTCAGCTCTTACTGTTTACTGTTATGGGACTTATGTTGCTTTGGTGAAGCAGTGTTGGCCAGGCTCTAATGAACTTAATGTATTCTGAACCCCTCCTCCCCCCTTCCCCCACCAAGAAGTGTTGGGTAATGGGGGCCACAGCTGCGTGTGGAAGCGGCAGGACGGGAACTTGCACACTGCGTTATTTATAGTGTGTAAGAGAGCAGCGTGGTTCCCTGGACGTCTGGCTTTTGTTTTCTCACTGTGTTTTTCCTTGTTTACTCCATGCTGTTGCCTAGCACTACCCTGCCTCTGTAGAGAATTAGCATGGCTTTATTTTATAAAGATATTCTCCGTGTTGTGTTCTGGATATCTGCCGAAGAAATTTAGGTTCAGCGCAGGTTCCAAAGCTGAGGATGTGAACCCGCGACCCACTGGTTATCGAAACCTTAACCACTGTGTCATCTGCATAAGATTTGTGTTGTGCTTGGGGCGGAAGGCCGTGGTAGCATTTGTTAATTTATCCAATGGATAATAAACGTTCAAATGAACGTTAAAGGTTAAGGAGCCCAGTGTCAGAGAACAAGAACAACAACTCTCTGATTAATAATGACTTCTGAGGTCATTAGGACTGGGCGAGATGTTTTTGTTGTCAACAGAATCGGATTTGTGCATGCTGCAAATATTAGTTTTTTTTCCTGTGTAAGAATAGTACGTGTAATCTTGGCCCAATACAGGTGTGAGTTACTATTAGACCGACACATACGGGGCACAAACTGTACTGGAATTTCAAGAAAAACCACTCCACAACGTTCTGTCACACCTCATTTCACAGTAGCTTTCCACAATTTCCCTGAAATAAGAACCAGTTCCATCCTGACACTTTGTCTTCCACCGTTCAGTAACATTAGGAAAATCTGAGTTCACGAGGAGACGTGCACAACAGCATCATATGGAATAGGCATGGTAATTCCCATGGCAGAGTCAGCATTGTTCAAGGCCACATGTGGTCGATTCCAGCGTGACTCTCCTGTTCTAAAATTACACATTTATAAGTTTAAAAATGTTCAGAATCGGCCAGATCTGACGACGGAGGCATGGAGGAGACAGTGCCAGCCAGAGGGCATTCCCTCCCGTGTACTTCTCACGTTGGTTGGATCAAACACCGTGCGATGGTCACCGTGCGATGGTCACCGCGCGATGGTTCTGGGCGATGGTTCTGGGCGATGGTTCTGGGCGATGGTTCTGTGCGATGGTCACCGCACGATGGTTCTGTGCGATGGTTCTGTGCGATGGTTCTGTGCGATGGTCACCGTGCGATGGTCACCGTGCGATGGTTCTGTGCGATGGTCACCGTGCGATGGTCAACGTGTGATGGTCACCGTGCGATGGTTCTGTACGATGGTTCTGTGCGATGGTTCTGTGCGTTGGTCACCGTGCGATGGTCACCGTGCGATGGTTCTGTGCGATGGTCACCGTGCGATGGTTCTGTGCGATGGTGACCGTGCGATGGTGACCGTGCGATGGTTCTGTGCGATGGTCACCGTGCGATGGTCACCGTGCGATGGTTCTGTGCGATGGTGACCGTGCGATGGTGACCGTGCGATGGTTCTGTACGATGGTTCTGGGCGATGGTTCTGTGCGATGGTTCTGTGCGATGGTCACCGTGCGATGGTCACCGTGCGATGGTCACCGTGCGATGTCTGTTTACAGTCCCTGGGTTCAGCATGGATGTTTTGCTGATGTTTAGCCTGCTCATGTCTTGGGCCACATGGTGTTCGGGACACACACTGCCTGCATGTCAGGAAACTGCAGTTCTTTTGGATTCGGGTTCGACTTCAGAAATAAATCAGGAAGATGGGAAACGGGCGTCAGTAGAACATGATTCATGTGTTCCTTTAGTGTCCGATTAACACGGGCGCTAAATGCACACCGTTCACATTATTGAGTAAGAACCAATAAATAACAGCAAAATGTTGGCTGTAAAAACATCAGGTCAGTTGAAGTCAAGTGTGCTGTAAATTTGGATTTCTCCTGACATGAAATGTGAGAAATGGGTGTGTCAGTCGAAAGCATCTCTGGATTTTGTTTTTTATGCAATCCTTTCACAAAGTAGTATTTTCACTGCAGGCGTGTTAGTGTAACAAGGTTTTCTCCATACAAAAGCGTGAGGGAATTAGTATTGTGTTTGGACAAATCCCTTCTTGTTCCTTGGAACTGGTTTTGGACAATGACAGGCCATCATTGACAGGATGATTTTAGTCAGAAGCAGATACTCCCATGTAAACCCAGGGTGATCTGCATCAGATTCTATTTCTGTCTGTCTGTCAAGCTGCCCCACCCCCCCACTGCTGCCCCCTGTGGTTTAGGTTAGACGAGTGCCAGGAGGAAGTCTGGAGGGTTGCGGGCCATTTGCAAAAGCTGTTGTCAAGGGCTCTGAGATAGCATGTTAGATTTATGGGAAGGCCTCCGTGTTAGAAATGCAGGTCATTTTTGAAGGAATTTCGCAATCGCACGCTGTTCTCTTTATAGCTAACCTGAAGCTAATCTTATCAATGGTGTCCTGTACACATTGGAAAGAAAAGGCAGAGGGTTAGAATTCCCTCTGCTTATTCTGGCTAGCCCTGTTGTTGCGCTGGGAAACTATTTTTAGTTGCACATCTGACCTCCACTGGTTTAACAGTGGTGAGGTAATGATTACTAATAACAGCAGGGCTGGCTGTGTGTGTAACGGTTTATTGTGCCCCCACCCTCTCTCGCCTACTTCCGACTCTGAACGCTATAGGTCTTCCTGACGTTTTATTGCCCATACAGACGTCCAGCTTAGTAGTTTTGATTCTCATTGGTCCTTTGTTAGTTTTTTCTGAGTCCGTCATTCTCTTTTTCTTTGTCGTTTTTTGGTAATTTATGTCTCTCTAGGGCTGTGCCTGTTTTTTCCCAGGGCTGCGATCTGGATGGAGAGATGATCTTTAATGAAATGACAACTTCTGCTCAGGAGGGCCTGAGGGCATGATGAGCTAAGTTGCGCCTGAATTTTAGCTGTAATGATTTCCGAGAAAGAACCACGGGGGCAATGTGTGGAACTTACTGGAATGTTGGCGTTTTTTTTCAATTTGTCCCATAGTCCCAGAGTTGTGTCCCATGCGTGCACCCACGCATAGCCTAAATTCTCACCCGTGTTTAGACAGCGCTATCCTCGACAAGCTTGCTGTTTTTCATTTTTAAAAAGAAAACAGGACCATGCCTCCCATCCTGTGGTTTATTTTCTGTTTAGCCTGTCACTGTGCACCACAGTGATATCTGAAGCGCTATCTGGCTCCCCGTTCGGGGAATGCAAGACCGCCGCGGTCAAAGGTCAAAGGGCGCATACTGACTGTGGAGACTTTGCAAAGCGCAGTGGGGGACGAGGTAAACAGGGGGTCCATGTGCCTGCAGAAACGCTTGTGCTTGTGTCGGGTCTGCCACACTGCTCACATTCACGGTCCTTCTGCGGTCGTGACCAAGTGAGGTATTATAATAAACCAGCACAAGAAACCCATGAAAGATGGGTGTTTTTTAACATGCGTTACAACATGGAGATTAATCCTTCTATAAGTGGCATGCAGTGGAGCCTGTAATCTGTAAGAATTTCCCCTCCCGCATACCCCTGTGTATCAGCCCCCTGATAACCAGAAGCATAATGAATGAGGGCAGCTGGTGGTGTCAGCCTTGTAACCAGAAGGTTGCCGGTTCAAGTCCCACACCAGCTGTTGTACCCTTGAGCAAGGTACTTAACCTGAATTGCTTCAGTAAAAATATCCAGCTGTATGTGTGAATGAATGTAGAAACTGTAAGCTCTGTAAGTCGCTTTGGGTAGAAGTGTCTGCTAAATGACTAAAATGTAAAATGTTTGTGTAGTGGTTGAGTTACACTCTATTCATCGTTATTCCATGGGTCTTTAGACAGTGATTTGGGGACACGCGTGATAATTCGGTGCCGCAGGACCTCTCGAAAGCGGTTTTCCGCGCTCCAAGACCACATCTCCAGCTGAAGAACCCCCCACTTCTATAAATATCCGTCCTGCCATTGTCTCCCCGGAATATCGCTGTTGTGGCCAATCGCCACTTCCATGACAACCACTAGGGATGAGATGCAAACCAGTTCAGGCCTTGGCCTGGTTTACATGCTAATGAACCCGTTTCCCTTTTTATAATACTCACCGTAGGGGGTGGCTTTAGTGAGCAGGGCTTGGTCAGGTAACGTCCACACTCCTGCTCAAATTTCAAATCTGGTTTAGTTTTCTTTTGATTCACTGGGAGTTGTACATTCGTCTAGAGAAGACAACAATGCGTGTCATTTTATAGACTTAATTGTAAACTTGTTCTTCTGTGTTTCTCTTTCAGATCGCACGCTATGGCCTAGGGTTTTCCGGGGACTCTTATTACTGCCTTGCAGGTAAGTTCAGCCATGATAGGAGAAAAAGTCTGTCCAGGAGACATCTTGAACTAATTTTTATACCTCTGCTATCACAGAAGATTATGTTCTTCCGCAGTGTGTTCCTATTACTACTGAAAACAGGAACTTAATTTGCCCTCCCGTGCGAGCAAATCCCGTAGTTACGTCCAGATGTTCGGGAAAGCGTTTACCGGTCAAAGTCAGCCGGTTCTCATTCTAAGAATGGCGCGGGGCACAGCTTGGTCATTCTTTTAAAAAATGAGGCCTAATTGCGGCTTAATTGCATGAAGGCAGCTGACGGGATCCACCCTTTGCTGTAGAGTCTGTTTTTTTCCAGCATATCTTTCACGTGTGCGTTGGCTTACAAGGAAAACTTGCCGGGGAAAAAAACAGGGATTATTTAACCTTGCCAAAGATTGCTTGGGACTGAGTCAAGTGTAGATTGATTCGGTAATGTGCGCGCCTCAACGCCAGTCTGGAATGCTGTGTTCCCTTGGTGGGTCACGACGCTTGTCACGGTTCCTTTCAGCCCTTGGTTTCTGCCCATGGGTCTACCTACAAACATCGCCTCCTTGCTCAGGGCGGTCAAACTCCGTGCTCCTTTGTTCTTACCTCGGGCTTCATGTTCCCGAGGACGGGGGCTCTATGTGCCAAAGGTGTCCCGTAAAAAGAGCGGTTTAGGTGAGTGTCTGGAGAGTGTCAGGACCACACACCTTCTTACAGCGAAGTGTGCGCTGTTCAAAGCTGGCTGTACTCCATGACGTTTGTGGGGTACTGTTAAATTAAAGTTTGCACTTACGAGTTGGGTTTCTATCCACAATTCTACGCTTTCAACCAATCACTGCGTAAATTACATCTGTTAACGTGTAGCGTAGTTACATTGGAGCGTTACAGAAATTTTGCTTTGGTTAAATGCTCCACAGCATGTTACATTATGAAATTCATTATCTCTGTTGATTTCATGTTGTGGTTTTCTTGGTCATGGAAATGTGGCCTGTGCTTTGATAAACTGGTCAAAGTACAAGCAATGATTTATTTAATAGACTCAAACTTCGAAACTTACTTCAATTGTGCTATATAAGACAAAAAATCCTCTCTATATGGATGATGAGGAAGGACAAATAAATCAAATGTTGAGTTAGTCAATGTTGAGTTAGTCAATGTTGAGTTAGTCAATGTTGAGTTAGTTAATGTTAAGTTAGTTACTTTTGAGTTAGTTAATGTTGAGTTGAGTAATGTTGAGTTAGTTACTCTTGAGTTAGTCAATGTTGAGTTAGTCAATGTTGAGTTAGTCAATGTTGAGTTAGTTAATGTTAAGTTAGTTACTTTT